>APFE030467852.1:17213-47640 GCA_000404065.3 Pinus taeda | reverse complement strand
CCATATGAAGTTTTTCAACAAAAAAAAAATTAAAAACATAGAAAAACATTGTTTTGAAACAATGAAAACTAAAAAAAAATCAACCTACATACCATTTCTACGGTGAAAATGGCAATCTCCTCTCGAAATAGTGAGCGTAGACCCTTCGAATCGGCAAAATCGCCCTCCAAACCCTCTCTCCCAGCTCAGAAGCTCTTCCTCCACGCGCTGTTGTCCAAATGGGCAAAAAAAAATTCGTTTTTCCAATATAAAACCCGCTGCCCGCGCCCCTGCCGATTTTAACTCAAAAAATCGCGCTTTTTTCGAAAAAAGCGGCAAAAAAATTTTAACGGCGCTTTTTTCCAATAAAACGCGCGATTTACGCGCCTTCGAGAAAAAGCGCGATTTTTTGTAAAAAGCGCGATTAGATCGTGCTTTTCACAACACTGGTTCCATGCAATCTGGATTTAACTCTGTGGGTGTGAGTTGTTCTGCAATGTTGGATGTGTCTAGTAACGGTGGAAAGTATGGCCGAAGGCAGTCCACATTGAACACTAGGTGCAGGGCAAGGAATGGGGGAATGTTGAGCTCAAATGTATTGTCTCCCACAGCCTTGGTAATGGTGTAAGGACCATATCGAGGTGGTCTGAGTTTCCGATAGGCTCAGGTAAGGTGTTCCTTTTGCAAATGCAACAAGACTTTGTCACCCACCTGAAACTTGTGTGGCACCCGATGTTGATCATGTCGTTGCTTGTAGTTCGCATTTGATTTCTCCAGAATGTCATGGACCTGCTGGTGAATATGTTGGATGTGCTCAATGAAGTTGTTTGCCTTATCTGTTTCAGACTGGACATGAGACGAATCTGCGTGAGTTAGCTATAAATGGCATGGCCACATCAATGGGACATAGTGGTTGGAATCCCAAGCCCACCTGAAAAGCGTTGTGGCCAGTCGAGCTGTGGAGAGCCCGGTTGTAGCTGTGTTGAACATAGGGGAGGCTCTCGTCCCATGTGCATGGATGCTTTGAGTTGTACATGCGTAGAATGTATACGATCATCCTGTTGACAACCTCTATCTGGCCATTAGTTTGAGGATGGAACGTTGTGGACTTAATGAGTTTGGTGTCGAGCATCGACCAGAGACTAGACCAAAATGTACTGAGAAACCTGCTGTCGCGATCTGAGATGATAAACTGTGGGATCCCAAAGTGTACCCACACTCGTTCAAAGAAGAGTTTAGCAGTGGCTTCTATTGTGATATTCTTCTTGCAGGCAGCCATAATGGTCATCTTCGAGAAACTGTCGACGACCACAAAAACACAGTCATTTCCATGCTTAGTGGAAGGAAGGCCTGACATGTAATCCATGGAGATGGATTTCCAAGGTCGACTAGGGGTGGAGATGGATTCCCAAGGTCGACTAGGGGTAGGCAACGGGGCATAGAGGCCTTGCTTCTTGATGGTCGGTTTGGAAATGGCGCAGGCGGTGCATGATCTAATGTACTTCCCGACATCATGCCGAAAATTCGACCAATAGAAATACTTCTGCAGTACTACCATTGTTTTCTCGACCCTGAAATGTCCAGCAACCCGACTGTAGTGTGCTTCCCATATCATCTTGGCATACTCGCTTGAAGGAACACAAAGGTGACCCAAGTGGCATAACAGGGCATCCTGGAGGTGAAAATCTGGAACATGCTGAC
This sequence comes from Pinus taeda, assembly GCA_000404065.3. Lineage (NCBI taxonomy): Eukaryota > Viridiplantae > Streptophyta > Pinopsida > Pinales > Pinaceae > Pinus > Pinus taeda. The sequence goes on along the minus strand of APFE030467852.1, from coordinate 45,960 downwards.
CCTCCAAGAGTGTTTGGTGGTATGTGTGGCCGAATTTTGAGTCATTTTTGTAGAGAAGTGGCCAATCAGAAGTCTCGTGCCCACAAGAGTTGAGCACAGTGGTTAATGCCATGATCGATGGTTGACTAAGGTAATTTGCAACATTATTGGTGCTACCCTTCTTATACTTGATATTCAAATGGAACTGTTGCAGGTATGTGGGCCACTTCTGATGGCGATCATTCTACAATTTCCCTTGGGTTTGTATGAACTGCAAGGGTCTGTGGTTTGTGTGGATGACCATTTCCTTCCCCAAAATGTTATGCTTCCATTGTTGATAGGCCTGCGTAATGGAATACATCTCTTTGTCATAAGTGGGATACTTCTGGACTGTGCCTGAAAGTCTCACTATGATATGCCACTGGATGCCCGTGTTGAGTGAGGACTGCCCCAATAGCATAATCAGAGGCATTTGTCTCGACCTCAAATGGTTGTTGCAAGTCTGGTACTGCAAGCACTGGTGTCGTGCAGAGGCAATATTTCAACTCTGTGAAAGCCTTCTATTGAGATTTAGACCAAAAGAATTTTGCTTTCGCTCCTCCCTTAGTGATTTGACTCAAGGGCCAAGTGATATGAGAAAATCCCAACACGAACCTGCGGTAGAAGTTGGCAAGACCTAGAAAGCTACAAAGCTTTGTCAGAGTGGTTGGAGATGGCCAATCTCGAATGACTTGGATCTTGGATGGATCCACATGTAACCCCTGTTCATCAATAATGTATCCCAGATATTGAACCTGGGTCATGCCAAAAGTGCATTTCTCCAAATTGGCACATAACTTGTGTTGCCGTAGTGTTTGGAGAACCTGTCAAATGTAGTGGAGATGTTCTTCCCAACTATGGTTGAAGATCAAGATGTCATCCAAGTATACCACTACAAATGAGTTAGCGAATAGCCGCAAGATGTCATCCATTAGCCTCATGAAGGTTGCAGGAGCATTCGTCAATCCGAAAGGCATAACCAACCATTCGAAAAGGCCCTCCTTGGCTTTGAAGGCAGTCTTCCACACATCGGCGGGTTCGATTAATATCTAGTGATATCCTGACTTCAAATTGATCTTGCTGAAATATTTTGCCCCTTTAGTTGGTCCAAGAGGTCATCAATCCGTGGGATCGGGTACCTATTACGAACAGTGATCTTGTTCAGCGCCCAATAGTCAATACAAAGTCTCCAAGTCCCATCCTCTTTCTGTACCAACACGATCGATCTCCCACAGGGCAATGAACTTGGACAAATATGACCTTTCTGTAGCAGCTCCTGAATCTGCCTCTTGATTTCACCATTCTCCAGAACAAAGCACAGCAGCGCACCTGGGGTCAAATCGATGGAGTGCTTGACCTAACAGTGTAGAGGAACCCCTACGAGGGAGATGAAGATATCCTCATACTCCTCCACGACCTTGTCCATCTATAGTTGTCGTGTGGAGGGGCCCTGTCTGGAGGTCGTGACCACCATCTTCTTCGTTCCTTGCGGGCATATCATCAAGAAAACAAATCTCCCGGTTTTCAAAACAAGCTTACTGCATTGTTTTGCAGTAATCAAGGAGATGATGGTAGGCGGTGCTACCTCCAGTATCCTGTACAACTTATTTTCCCAAAGTAACAATAACAACACGGGGCCTTGATTCATACATAGCATGTCGCTTCCACAAGTAAGGTTGTCCTAATAATACATCACAAACTTCAAGGGGAGCAATGTCACACAATACCTCATCCGTAAAGGGCTTGATGTTGTATGGAAGGCGACACTGCCAACTCACGCGAAGATCCTGTCCTTGGTGAAGCCACCCGATGGTGTACAATTGTGGATGTGTTGTGGTTGGTAAGCCCAACCGCTTCACGACCTCTGCCCAAATGAGGCTCTTTTGGCTCCCACTATCGACAATGAACTGTAGCAAGGAGCCCTTTACCCACATATGGGAGTGGAAGAGACACTCCTCCTCTAAATCTTCAGGTTCCTCCTTCTGGATCTTCGTGGTGGCAACGGTGGCGTTGGGCTCTACATCGATAATCTGTTTCCCTATGTCATTCCCCTTGTCGAGTTCTGACTCAGAGTCGGAACATGCATCTAATTCTGAAACCTTTAGCTCGGCCACCAGGGACTGTTTGGCCCGACACTCACTTGTGTTGTGAGTGGAGCTCTTATGGAACTCACACCACTTTCCTGTGTCCTTTTTCGGCTTCACGACGCTATTCTTTGCTTGCAGCTTTGGTGGGTTTTCTTGGGCCGCCCCGCCTTGGCTTTGTCCTTTGTTCTGCGGTTTGGGGCACCTTTCCCTTGCTTCGGATTCGTAGATCCAAAGTCTCGCTTCTTCTGTTTAAACTTTTGTTCGACCTTGATGGCATATTGGTATGTCATACCGAGCGAGGGGATGTTCAAGAATTCTATTTCTTCCTAGATGTACTTGTGCAGGCAGACATGGTATTTGAGTATCAGATGCTACTCCGAATCCTTGACACCCAACTTTGTGCGAAGGGTATGGAAAATATTGGTAAACTCTGGCATGTCTTGGTCCCTTCCTTGCCGCAGCGTGGTCCACTTTATGTAGTGATCCTCATAGCTTCCAATAGGGTAGTACTGCCCCTTGATGACCTCTCGAAAGGAATCCCAAGTGGATGCAGCTGAAAACAATGAGCTTGTACTTTCATCCTTCTGCTCACAGTAGGTTTCCCACCAGTCCTTGACGTGGGGGGTTGCTTTGAGAAGAGCGAAAATGATCTTTTCTCGACTGGAAAAATCATGAACAGAAAAATAACCCTCTAGCAGATTTAACCATTTATCGACGGCATCTGCATCTATCTGATCCTCGAATATGGGGATTTCAAAATTAACTTGTACCTTAAATGGTGTGGTGTTTCCAAAGTAGTTGTTGGAAGCCGATGCGTCGCCCCTAGGTAGCCGCTGAAGGATCTGGGTGAAGTTGTCCGTCATCGTGTTCTTTTGTCGCTCGAGGGCTTCTGTGAGCAAGATTTTGATAGGATCTCCTGCCCCCTCGTCTTTCTTTTCATCCACCATGTGAGGCCATTGTGATTTGCGAGGCTGGTCTTGCAAAGGTTCGACCAGTTCAAGCCCTAACTCCTTATATCCCGACCTCGTTGGGGAAATGCAAAGAAAAACAGAGAAAAAGCAGACCGCTCTGATACCATTGATCCGAATTTAAACAGGAACGCAACGAATTACAGAGATAACCATAAACACAGAAATGCAATGGAAATAATACTTCAATTCGTTAATGTAAAACAATGAGATATGCTTACAAACAGAGTTGGAAATAAACCAACTAGGGAATAATAGCTTATCTCTGAGAAGAAATGTGGCAGCTACATGCCTCTGAGCTGTGTTACAATGAGGCTCGAAGGCCTATTTATTATTGAAAAACAATGGAACTCTTAACATTCCAAAACCTAACACTAAAAGATGAAACACCACACTTTGAGCACCGTTTGGGTAAATTGGTACATCAACTTCCCTGGGTCGTAACTTTGGCATACGATCTCCGGTTGACGCGCACAGTATCTCGTTATAAAGATCTATCCAAAAACTACAACTTTGGGAAGAGCAACATCGGTCCATGGACCCATGTTGCTCCCAGTTTTCCCAAAAAATGTCGTTTAGGGCCTCAAAACGGCTACGAAATTCAGAACCCGAAAAAACTGCTAAAAATAATAAACCGGGTTACAATTAAGGAAACTGAAAAGCTGAAAGAAACAATGGTGGGAGTCCAACTAGATTTGGCAGGTGGCCACCAATATCCACCTGGATCACATTGCCATTTACCATTCACACTCTCAACATTGTCATATTGAAGCACTACCCAAGTTCCGAAGGTTAGCATTTTTCGCACTCTTACCATTGTCATGTTGAAATTTCTGAAGGTTGCATTGCTTAGGTTTGGACTGATATTCAAAACCTGAAAATGATCAAATCAGCTACGGATGAGTAATTCGTGGACTCAGAATGAGAGATGAAGGGCTATAAAAGAGGATAGAGACTGGGATTATTAGGAAAACTTTCCTTTCCCTGTTAATTTCTGCTCAGTGGAAATCTTAGAGCCAAGGCATTGATCTGCCAGGTTATCCTCACTGTGAAAGGCAAAGACACTCAAGAAAGATAAAATTCAGCTAGCACCAAAAGGGCAGAAATAAGCACCAGCTCAGCTTAGAAAGTATTCATAAAGATAGAATTAGAATCTTCTTGACATAGCTAAGAGCTTGCTGATTCATTTCAAAAACTAATGACTGAATGACAGGTTGGAAAACAGGGAAGGCTTACTAGTACTACACATCATTTATATAATCCTTGCATTTTTTTTAAAAAAGCAACGAAGCACAGACCACAGAACCTATAGTATGAAAAGTTGATACTTTCTGCCCACCAACCGACTGCCTTAGCAATAGCAGGTCAAGTAATTATATCAAAAATTCATAACATAGTATAAATTCAAACCTCAGTTACCAGCAAACGGATATAGATCTGCCAGAATTTTGAAAAGCCAAGATCCGGATATGGTGGGGAAATGGCAACGCCACACAAAAAAATACGATAATATTTTTTAATTTTAAAAAACATATTCAAATTAAAAAAATCGAAACCATTCACAAATCACAACATTAGAAATGAAATCATTAGAAAATTTATAAATCTGAAGATTGAAATGATAATACATCATGCCTTATACAGAAAGGATAACTGTAAATACAAAATTGAGTATCTCATCAATGATCACTCGGTTAACATGATGATGTTAAGTAAGTCCAACTACATATCCAAAAATGGTTCAATATCCTCATCATCTAAATATTTTAACTCTAGATAATGATCATCCTGTCATCTTCCTTGAAATATGCCTTAAAGTCTAAAAATTCCCAGCTAGTTATGATGGAAAATGAGTACCATACACTGTTTGAGAAGTTAAAACATGCTTCTATGTTTAGTACTGTTCTAAGAGTTTTTACCTACAGTTGGATGGATTGATCTAATTAGATTATTACCTAATGTTTCGTACTTTGTACACTAAGAAAACTGGAAACTAAGTATATACTATATCTTATTATCTACATTAATATATTGTCTCAAAGATTTCCCAGAGCTTTCCCGCTAGCATTTTCAAAAACTGAAAATTAAAACTTTAATATCTCAAACCTTTCATGCTAGCATTATCATGTGCTACACAGACTACAGGTTACAGATAATTAATAACTTACTTATACAGCCATACAGCCTACAGATAAATAACAAGTAATCTAACTAAAAGTTTAAATGGAATATTTTCTTTTTAGGGTTTCAAACAGAGGGCAAATATCAAAAAAAAAAATATTAATTTAATAGAAAGTAAAAAATAAAACTAAAACTGTAATGTTCGTTGCTTGGGATCCAGCATATGAGGGCTAGCTGGCGCAGGACCAGTTTCAGCAGCATGGGATCCCTCTCTGAGTCTGAAGGATCTGTTTATGTGGAGGATCCTATGCGGATCTAGGTGGATCCATATCCGTATCCAGATCTAAGTGGATCAGCAGACCCAGCATCAAGACCTTGTGGATCCAGTAACACAGATTCAAACTAATCATTTCTTTTTCAGTAACTTGAATTTCTACAGAATATTAACCACAAACAGGATCATAGCATTTCTAGGGTTAAAGCCCTAACCAATCGTTACCATAATCAAAAAGCCCTAATGCAATTGGCAACCAACTAAAGCCATTGAAAATGTATTTGGCAGCTTTTTAAAGTAGAATTAAGTCAAGTATTAAATGTGATATAACTAATGCACGACATCATAATTTTGATGACAAGTAGAATCGTAGCTGGCTACTCTTACCATAATCATAACTCTAATACCAGAAGTGAAAGATGAAGGAAATCAATAAAGATAAAGTTCAGCTGGCAACAAAAGGGCAGAAATAAGCACCCCCTGCTTAGAATATACTCACAAAGATAGTAAAAGATTCTTGTTGAAATAGCCTAGAGCTTACTGCTTTATTTCCAAAACTGAAGAAAGAATGAGGGGTTGGGATATAGGAAAGACTTACTACACATCATTTATATAATCCTTGCATTATTTTAAAAAAGCAGCCAAGTATACAGCACAGAACCTACAATATGAAAAGTTAATACAAGCCTACCTTATACATCTACTCATATAAAGTAGGGTATTTCGCATTAGTTTGATTTCAAACTCCATTCAACTCTTTCAGAATTGAATCAGATTAAGCCCTGTCTTTTTTAGATGTGGATCATCAACAGATTCAGCGCAGAAGGTTAGACAACAAAAGAAAGGAGGACCCTTGATTTACTCAAACTCATGGAGGGTTAACCCAAATCCATAAAGAAGTTGGCAAAAGGGCAGACAATACATTATCCATAAAATACATAAATATAGCCACACGTAGCCAGTGCGGCAAGAATGGAAGTGTAAACATGGTTACCTAGTAGCAAGAAGGGGCAACAACACTGAAATTCTTGATCAGAAGCCAAAATACACAAATCTTATAACTTCTAATGGGAAAACAAAATACTTCCAACAAAACTAAACAGCCATGCAATTTTTACGAGAATAAAACTAGGGAACCAGGTCCAAAAAGGGGTAAAGGACCAATAACTTTGCGACTGTTTGGTGGTCTATCCATAAACAATCAAGTGGAACTTTGGCAGTATCAAATCTCTGGTGCTTGCCTCAGCATCAGATATTGTTATCCATGCAAGAAGCCAATTCAAGCTCATGATCAAAGCAATGGTATGGTTTTCAAGATGCTTTCCAATCCAAATGATATAAGCTCATATCTACAAACCACTGACCCACGCAACTGAGAAAACGAATCAATAGATATCTTCTTCATTTTGTGTCAGCAAAAACCACTCATGTTGCAGAATTTGGGTCCTCCCAGCCTCACATGAGGGGAACAACACATAGACGGGAGCTGTTGTGTCAAAATTGGACAAATTGCTGGTTTACATGTTTACTCAAAACTGGCAACTCAAAGCTCCCACACAGCCTCCAACAAGTGAATTATTTCCTCCGAAGGGGATGGCTTGATATCAAAAGTTTAACCTAAAAATAAAATTTGAGACCAACATCATTATTCTTAGACTTAACCACCCATTCTCTCACCAAACCTACATGAAACCCATTCTAAGGTTTCGGGAAGGGCACTAGATTCCATTTGGCATTTTTCAGTTTTTATTCATATTAGTTATCTTTTACTTACTGGTTATTGTAAATGTAAAATGTGTACTAACTACTACATTGAAATCTGTGAGAAAAGACTATGAGTAAAACTAACACAACAATAGAGTATTGATACATCATAAATAAACAAACAATAACATAAGGCTTCCTGAACAAGTAATCGGATCGTTCAAAAATCAAATAAATACACACAGGATGTAAAACAGTCCATTCAAATATATATAAATACAGGTGCTTTATTTACAGAACAATAGAACTCCATTCAAGCATTTATGTTTTGTGTTCACTGCCGTTCATCTAAGGCCAAAGCATCCTGTAAACAAGCAGCATCAAGCCCTCAGTGCCTGTGCTCTGAATCATAACTTGGCTGCATAAGATCCCAACTGTTGACTCACACCGCAAAGCGCTTTCCAAGCTTTTGAATTGCAGAATATATTTTACGCCTGGCACCGACAGCATTGATTCCCATCTCCTTGAGATCATCTAATGTCAACAATGGCAAGACATCCTTCTCCACTTCGTGCAGCTCAAAGAGTTCTGCGTATCTACCCAGTCCAAGTCCATTCAACCATGCCCTGACATCCTTTACCATACCTAAGTAGTGTGCAGCACTAATAGATACCAGCTTTTTATCGTCATCGCCGTTCCGATCTCTCATTGCATCTTGCTTAGACATAGTGTTGGAGTCAGAGGGGAAATTCAGTCCACTTCCATTGCCATACTCTGTGGATTCTTTATTATTATGAGCCCATGTTTCCTCCTCCCTCTCATTCCCAGACACTTCCCCCACTGTATGATGGCACTCAGATGAACCCAAATTAGCAGGCCGAGAATCAGGCGAATCCAAGTGAATTGTACAGGTTTCCTTTACTGGGCTCCCAGAAGTGTCCAGATCAGAGTCCTTGAAGCACTCAGGAGTATCAACATCATAAGAAGCCCCAAACCCATTATCATCCCCTGAACCCTTGTCCTGCCCATTATTGTTGCTCTCAGGGCTCACTCTCATTGTCCTAGTCATCTTTCCAACCATACCCACACCCCTCCTACGTGTCCTACCATGCCTGAGCTTCTTATTAACACACATAGGGTTCAGCTGCATTTTCCTAGCCTCATCAGAAGGAAACCCACAATGGGAAATTGGGTCATCTAGGATGACCTGTTCATCACTGCTAATGTTTAACAAAGGCCGAGTTTTTGATAACTTACCAGACCCGCCTGGGAAATCTGAAGCATTTCGGAAAAACCCAATAGATGGCTGATTCCACTGCTTCTGCTTCTTCCTCCTGATAAGGTCCTGTGAAGAATAGGCATAGGCAGCAGACTGGTCTCCTATCTCTCCCAATCTCACACTGGGTCTTCTCTGTCTCTTGCTGTTCACAACAATATCTGCCGAGGAACCCCCCATTGGAATGGGAGGCCCTGTGAATTGCCAGTCCCCCATCAAATCAGTTTGCAAATGGCATACGCTCGATCCTTCAAAAAACCATCATTCTAGATCACTCAACCCTCCATTCTTTCTTTTGAAACAAGAAACCAACACACACTTGGGACAAGGGCCGAGAATTAGCGTATTTTGCGATACACACTAATCAGAGTTCCAAGTATAATTGCTCTTACTTCATTTTTTGGGGGAGGAAGGAATTTATGCTCCTAACACAAACGAAAGTCATCATTCAAAATAGGAGTGAAAGTGACTGAATGGGACAGGTCTATAATCTTGAAAATGTCCCGGGCCTGCCCGGCTTTGTATCTGCTTGCTTGAGGATAAGCATGTAGTCTTTACGTCTTTGTCAATAATCTTGTAAAAGTCCCGGGCCTGCCCCGCTTTGTATATGCTTGGTCCTGGATCATGCTTGTGTGTTAAAAAAAAAAAAAAAAAGCATGTACTCTTTACATCTTTGTTGTGTTCGTTCATTCATGTCTTTTTGGCGGAAGACAAGGGACTTGAGGCTCTTTAAGGTCTTAAACAAAGAAAATTATATTTCATTAATTTTGTTGTATTTTACAATAATTAATATTTATAAAAATAAAAATTATGTTTAAAATATTCATTCTTGTCTTTTGGCGACAACAAGACTTGAGCTATTTAAGGTGTTAACCAAAAAAATACATTTTTTAATTCTTTGTATTTATAATCTAATTAAATTTTATAAAAAGAATTTCCAAATAAATTAGGTTTGGAAAATATTAATTTTGTATTTTATAAATTAATATTATATAAAAGAAAATTCACAAATAAATTATATTTGAAAAATATTAATATTTTAAAGAATATTCATAAATAAAATTTTATAATTATAATGTATAAATAAAATTGTAATAAAAAACACATGATAACATGTTTAGTTTTGGTCAAATATCCTTTGAAGATATTGCATTAAGAATGGACTTGAGGTTATATAGTGGAAGTTGCTTAGCCTCACTATCCTAAAGATATAATTATAGCAATGGTAAAGGTCGTCAAGAGGGGCAGCTCCCTTACTCTCTTTGACATAGAAGCTTTTAGATTATTAGTTGTTACTCCGAGCAAACCTACAAAAACAAACAGAATGTTAATTGGGTGGTTCACATGGTTATGGTCATCTTCTAGGGCAATGGCAATATGGATCCAAAAGAGTTTGGAGCCCCTTATCAAAGGTAAAATGACCCACATTTTTGCAATCAATGATTTTATGCCTTTCAATTTGAGACCAAAGAAGATCATGATCTTATCCTTCAAGTGGACCTTCCTTTCGTAGGGCTAAATAGATGTATATGAATAGTTTGATGCCTAGCTTCAACCTACAGAATAGCATTCCTTTAAGAGTCTCAATCCAGGTTTGACTCCTTCACTTTCCATTGTACTATTGGAATAAAACTATTATGAGATCCATAGGAAATGCTCTTGGAAAGTATATAGATTGTGCAATATTGAAAGATCAAATGTTTGCTATGCTCCTCTCTATGTAGAGGTCGACCTGGAAAAAGGTTTTCCCAAGGCCATCTAGCTGAACTTTGAGAACTAAAAACATCTACAACATGTCTATTACTAGTTGTTGTCGTTTAAATGTCATTATTACCATGAATATGGGCATTTTGCAAGGAAATAATGACTTTGTGGAACAAGAATCCCTAAATAATGAAGGATAATGGCATACAACTAGGGAAAATACAAACGATAAACAACCTCCTCTTCATAGCTAAAATAAGGACCTTCTAGGATAAGCCCTATAAACCCTCTTAGAATGAAACAAATGCAAAAAGCTAGATCTACAATGGAACCACCTCATAATAATCAAAATTATTCAAATCAAGGGAGTCACGTAAGGATCTCATCCCCTCCAAAAATAGGTATGTAATCCTCTCTCAAGGGAGAAACCATTCCAAAAATTATAGCTTTTCCTTTTGTAAATGAAAACATCCCATCTAATATCCCAACCTAGAGAGGAATGATGAAACGACACCCCCAACAAACCTACAAACTATACATTCATATCATGAAGAAGTGTTGGGCCACAGTCCATCTGGGATTGTATACTACTATGATAGTGCTCCTCATTAAATGATCCTCGAATCCCTAAAGAGTATAGATTTATGATACTAAAAATAAGTTTCTAGGGGGAAACCTCATAAATAGAGAAGAAAAAAACCCTCGAAGGAAAAGCATGGGCATTAGGTAGAATAGGATAAAGACTTAGGAAAACAAAGCATTTTGGAAAACTATGACATGGGCACAAGATCCGCAAGAAATCAAAGTGGAACACGTCCTCCAACTAAGGATTGGAACTATAGGGGACTGGGAAATAGGACTAAGATGGACTTGATAAAGGATTTAATAGGAATAAAGAGGCCTATAGTTCTTCTACTCTAGGAAACAAAACTTGAGGCAAATCAAGCCCTAAAAGTATGCAAGAAGCAATGGATTCGCACTAATAGTCAGGTAATTAATGCATAAGAATCGTCAAGAGGCATTTGTACTATTTCGAATGGTTCACTTTTATGTGTAGCCTCCAACTATAACACTCAACATTGGGTCTTGAGAAGTCTCATCCCCCAATAGATAGGAGAATATTTTACTATTGTAAATGTGTATGTGCCAATTAACTATGGGGAAAGTAGAATCTTGGGAGTCATTAGCAGCTCTAAGAGACTTAGAATATTGGAAAAACTACATCGTGGTGGGAGACTTCAATATCACATTGAGATAAAATGGAAAATGAGGGGGAAGCATTGTTAGAGACTAGAAGACTTCATTTCTCTCGAGGAATTAATTGATGTCAAACCTAGTGAAGGTGTCTACACATAGACAAACAAGTGACTTGGACCAAGAGACATTATAGCTAGACTTGATTGTTTTTTGTCCCAAAACTCCTATATTGACTTCTATGATTTGATCTCCTCAAGGATAATACATTGGATAGTTTATGGTCATGGACCTATTTCATTTGAGATCAAGGAGTATCCTAACTTTGGACCTCTCCATTTTCAATTTATCCCTCTCTAGTTACAAAAAAAGTCAACAATCAACACAATAATAAGGGCCTAGGGAAACTAAATAGTGGGATTCCATACTTTATCTAGGAAAAGAAGCTTCAACCACCTAAAAGCACTCTTAAAGAGTCGATCAAAGACTATCACCGCTCTCTAGATAAAGAACTTCACAAGACCAAAACAACATTGGCACAAATCCAATCCCAACTAGAAAAAGATCAAGTCACTCAACAATTACTCTTGAAGGGAAAGGAGGCATTGGAAGCATATTAAAAATCCTCTTGAATGAGGAGGTCACTTGGCATAAAAGGCCCAAGAGGCATGGTTGGTGATAGGGGATAAAAACACATCCTATTGTCATAAGCAAACATGGGCTCATGTTTGGAGAAACAATATAGAAGAAATAAATACAACTGATGGGGAAACCCTGCGCTCCTTTGAGGAAATTGAAGGAGCAACATTTATCCATTTTGAAGAATTATAATTGGTAAGATAAAAATCAAAGCCAATGGAGATAGTAGAGTTGTTGGAAAATGTGTCAGTTTCCATCACTCAAGATGGCAACAAGAGTCTCATTCAAGAAATTAAGAAAGAAGAAGTGTTGAAGGATATAGGGGGACTCAATATAGACAAAGCCCAAGGGATATATGGATTTTCCATTCATTTCTTTTTCTCTTGTTAGCATATCATCAAATTCAATCTGTTAAGGATGCTTAGTTATGTTCTCAAATATTTTAGAATGGGAGGTGCCACCAATTCAACCTTTTTAGCCTTAGCCCAAAATAAATCAATCCTTCCTCCATTAGAGAAATTTTGAGGTCTAAAATAGGCCTCCTAAAAAATATTATAAAATAATAGTGGAAATAATAAAATAAGATTACATTACACTATCAAATTTTAGAGGGAAAAAAGAAAAAACTATTTTTTCAACTTATCTCCCTACAGTTTTATTTTCCAGTGAGATCACTCGTTGGATGTAGAATTTAATTCCTCATCCAAGGAGTACCCATGTTGCATGCTTTAGAAGGACCTTGCTACAGGAAAAATAAGAAATACCTAAAAAAACATGATTCCAATCACGTTTTTCATGTATTTCTCATTTTTCATGTAGCAGGGTCCATCGAATGCATGCAACAAGGGTACTCCTTGGATGAGGAATTAAATTTTCCATCCAGCAAGTGTTTCATTTAAAATTTGAATAAAACCATAGGGGAGATAAGGTTGAAAATATGAGTCGGAAAAAAGTATTTTTTTTATTTTTTATTTTTTTAATCTTTTTTTCTTTTTTACTCCAAAAATGGTGAATCATCCCCCATGGTTGACATCATCATCTTGAATCCTATTGGTTCTTATAAAGTTAATTTTGGTTGTACATTTTTGTTTGAGGCCCATTTTAGACCTCAAAATTTCTCTAATGCCTTCTCTCGATTCAGACCCATTTCATTGTGCAATGCTCCTGTAAGATCTTGGCAAAAAATATAGAAAATGGGTTGAAACCCCTCCTCCCTAAAATAATTTATGAGAATCAAGGAGGGTTTATGGTTCAAAGGTATATTGTAGATAATATCATTTTGGTTCAAGAGGCTATTCATCCTCACAGAACATATAATGGGAAAATGAACAATCATCAAGATTAGCATGGCCAATGCCTTTGATTAAATCATTCTTATCTTTAAAGTGTTGAAAATATTTTTCATTTGTACTTCATTTATTGATGAATTTCAACTTGTGTTAGAAACACTTGGATTTGTCCATTGGTCAATGGGAGATCTATTTCCTTTTCCATTGTAATCGAAGGGCTAAGACAGATTTTCATCCTCTCCCCTTGTTGTATATAATTATGGTGGAATCATTAAATAGAAAATTGGAATTTTAGTGCAACTTTGGCAATATCCTTAACATGCAAGTCAAGAGGAGAGTAAAAAATATCAATCATTCATAGTTTTGTAGATGAAAAATCCTCTTAGATATTTCTTTCACCCTTATAACTTCCAGAGTCAAGAGGATTTTCGACCTTTTCTTGAATGTATCTAGATGACTCATTAATCGTAACAAATGTTAAATCTATGTTTGGAATCTCGGTAAGCTAATCATAAATACAATCTCAAGGACACTCTTTCCCATACAAGGGAGACTAAAAATCCTTCAAATATCTCAAAATTCCAGACTTCCCTGCAATCACCCACTTCTCTTCAATGGCAACAAATACTCAACAAAGTTAAGACTGACTTCACTAAGTGGGGAGATCAATGGTTAAACCTAGGCACGAGATTGGTCTTGCTCAAATCATTCTTATTTGCTCTACCGATATTTTAGTCTTTTTCTATGCTTATCCCAAAGAGGGTAACAAATAAATTAACAAAAGAATTATGGAAATTCATGTGGCAAAGGGGAAAGAATAATTCAAATAAATTCCACCTGGTCAGCTGGGAAATAGTTAGAGCACCAAAATTCAATGGAGACTTAGGAATCAAGGGCCCAACTTTCATGAATCTAGTATTAGGAGAAAAAAAATTGGATGTTAATTACTGGAAAGTATCATTGGTGGAAAAAAAAATCAACATAAAAAATATTTGGAAGAGAAATAGGAAAGAATCCTAGACCACCCCTTAATAGACCAAGAGGGATATCCAATATGGAAATTACTCAAAGTGACACATCCCATTCTTCTCTCTAATCTAACTTGGATTCTTAGAAATGAAAATAGCATCAAAATATGAAGGGACAACATAATAGGTTAGTAGCATTTGATTACCAACCTAGATCTTCACCTCCACAATTGGTTGATGTGATAAGGGAAAACAATGCTTGATGACATTTTCTCATGGTCAAAATCTAGATTTTGGAAGGGCTAGCATTTTGGATAGCCCCTTTCCCATGTTAATCAATCCATCAACCTCCTTGAAGACTCCCTTAGAGTAGATGCCCCATAGTATCTCTCTAATTTGGACCAAAGGGGGTGGGGGTGTTGTAGTTATACGGTCAAACAAGGATACAATTATCAGTTAGGGAACATAGGTTTCCCTCCTAAGGCAACCATATGGGGTGAAATTTGGCACTCTAGTAGTATTTCCAAAATCAACATGTTTTGTTGGATATTAACATATGGGAAAATTCTAACAACTAAAAACCTTCACAAATTGGGGATTGAAGGTCCATCTAGAGGTGTCTTGTGTGCAAAGGCAATGGAAACAACACATCATTTTTTTTGTAATGTGTTTATGCAGGAAATGTTTAGAAATGTGATTTAGAAGGAATAGAACATAGACTTTAAAAGTTAACAAATTTGGGGAGTCTTTTTAATGAGTGGGGAAACCTATATTGGGGATCATTCAAAAACCAACCATTGTATAAATGTCAATGGATAACCCTTCTAAAATATGTTTGCTAGGAAGCATGTCTAGCTAAGAAAAAATCCATGTTTCACCAAAAAATTTTGGCTTCAAAATATATGGTTATCAAAGCTAAAGCAATGTTGCCATCTCATCTAAGATCCAAAAGCATTCAACTAACAACCATGCATGAATTATAGAAGGATGAAAGAATGATAGAACTACTTCAATTTGTATCTCTTTCCCTTAAGAATTATGGCATGACCCAAATCCAATAAGCTAAGTTGGAAACTTCACATAAATTAATAACAATTTTGGGCCTAGAAGATGGTGCAAAACTTAATCCTTCTCTTTTTAAATGGAACTTCAAAATCCTAGGGTGGCAGGTGTAAGAGGGGATATTTCTAGCCCTGTGAGGAACATAATTTATACTTATGAATTAAATATCATAGTCATGACCTGCAACATGGCATAAACTTATGTTTTAATGCAAGGGCTAAATGTAGCCACTAATTTACATCTTCAAAACCAAACCATGATTGGAGATTCAATCATACTCATTAAACATATGTCATTAGGATCTCTTCCAACTAGTTTTCATCTAGCCTCCATCTTGGAAGGATAAGATACACTTGTCACACTTTTGAAATAGTGGAATTTTTTCATGTTCTTTGACTACACAACTCTTGGTCGATTCAAAAGCTATTTTGGCAACTAGGAAAATAGGTGGGACATTAATTATCAATGATAGAGTGTATGTTCAGTGCATCCCTTAATATGAAGCTTAACCCTCTTAATGATGAATCATTATGGAAAATGGTTGTTCACACGACAATCTCTCCTCGTGTAACACAGATATTGCTAATAAGACCCATTCATTATTGTTACATGTTTTATGCAAGCTCCCTTGAATTCTAATGAATACATTTCTATAATAAATTGCCACCGTGATGGGGTAATGAAGACGACATTTGGCATAGCAAGCATTCTTATTTGTTTGTCTCTATCCAAGATTGCAGCACTGGTGCATAAAGAACTTTGGCACCTGGAATCTAGCCCTCTTCTAGCAAAGTCAAATGAGCCATATCGCATAACCAAGGCTGGAATTCTATATTTGAAAGCGGTAAATTCTTTGTTAGCTTTGCATTATGTTCTTGAATTAGGAATTTCAACCCAAGAACTAACTTTAGGGAATGGTTTGGGTGTTGGTTTCAAAAGCATGGATTGGGCTTTGTGCATTCTATTATGTACAAGTGGTTGTTAGGCAAACAAATCTCGTCTTGCGGACAAGACAAGATCTCCTTGGACTTAATGACTGAATCAAGTAACAAAAAAACAAACTAGTAAATCTTTCTCTACGTTCATCTTTATTGAATCATAAATAAGAGTAATGGGGTATAGAATCCATACCTTTTAATTGAAAATCCTGTTGAAGATCCTTGCTATGATTGATACAAACTTTCAATGCTTATAATCCAGACCTGCAAACACACTAACGAACAAAGGATCAAAGGCATATGATATATAAATGATTCAATACAACCTATACTAGTGATCAAGGAGACTAGTACCTAATATCATAACCAATGGACAATCAAAGTAAGGATACAATATATCAGATCCAATGGACAATATAGTGAGAAAGAAACACTCTTCTGTATTATAATTGAATGAAAAGGAGAGATACAACCTAGCCTTAATGCTGGCAAATCTACTTCCAATAGTATCCAATCCCCCCCTAAGTGACAAGCTCCTATCCTCAAATTGACAACATACGTTTACATCAAAAGTCAACTCCTTCCCCTTTGGTCTGTAGTGAATTTATAAGATGAGAGGAGAGGGTTAGAGATCCTCTTTATAAGGATTAGATCCAAAAATATGGGGATTAGGGTTCCATAATGAGAGGGAATAGATTCATGAACCATGGGATGAGGCCCAAATAGGTAGGGGATCGAGTCATTCTTGTTGGTATAATATTCCCCAAACAAAGCTTCTAGAAATTTCTTTTTATGTTTACCTGTGTTAAAAGGTTGTCACACTTTTTAAGGGAACACAAAGTGCAAGATTGTACAAGCTACAATGATTATAACCACGTTTGCACAAATAATTGCTAGGAAAAGTGTGACAGTGCTTGAAATTAGGTTTTTTAAGCAATATCATCGAGGATTCTTTTTGTTTTCGGAATGGATTTGCTTTCAAAATTGTAAGGGATTGCTTGCAAGAGTTCATTAGATAGTGAGAGATCCAGATCTGTTGTCATTTTCCTATGGTGATGAAATGATGTGTAACATATTGCCCCTTAAAGTGCAAAGTCAGAAAAGGTGTTTGAAGGCTGAAGCACTTTATCATGCAAAAGTTTAGAACAGTGACCAGTTGGTTGGAGACCTTAAAAAAAATTCAAGGATTAAAATATAATATCTTCATATAATCATCATTAAGGTAGGCATTCCCATACTCAGAGTACAAGTATCTTAAAGAACAAGTATGGAAATGTATAAAGATTCATGTAATTAATAGACTTGGTATGGATGCAACCATCAAATATGGATCTATATTTACAATCACAAATATATAAAAACTCCATGCAACCTAGATGGATGAAACTATGTAACACCCTTGGTGAAAATTACATGTAATAAAAGTTAATAAAGGCAAAAATAATAAACACGGTTGATGGGACACTTATTCTACGCTGAATGCTGGGCAAGGCATCCTAAGGGGTGTTCATTTGGTTGTTTATGGCTAAGGAAATTAGAAAAGGCAATGGCTAAGGCTTTGGAAAGGGAAAATGGCATTTTTGGCACATTTATTTATGAAAATAATGGAAATTAGGAGAAAAGGGAGGTGAAAGGTCACATGTTGCATGTGATGAGGAAATTGAAGGAAAAATGAAGAAAATAGAGGCCTCATTCATAAAAAGGTTTCTGAGGATCAGTTGGTAACCTTTTGTCAGTTGATTTTTGGAGATCTCTCATTATTATCTCTCTCTTTATCACTCTTGGACACTTAGAGTTTTCTTGGAGAATATTGGCATTGGAGCAAGAAAGACAAAGAAGATAAGAGGAAGCAAAGATCAAGCAGGGAAATGCAGGATAAGGCAATGACATCAGGATTCATTGCAGGTGTCAATTTGCATGTGTATTTTCCTTGCTAGATTTGGTATGCATGGTATTGCATGTGGTTCTTTTGCTGTTGTGGCATGGGTTTTGCGAGGTGTAACAGTGTTTTCAACCTATCCTTTCCATTTCTGGATAGCCATGGTGTGATGGGGTTCTCATGTTTTGGTTGAGTTGGATTGTTGGATGGATTCGAAGCTGAGTGGGGTGGATCTCCGAATGATAGAACACCTGGCCTACTGGTCCCTAAGTGGGACTGAGGATCACAGTAAAGCCATTGGCCTAGTGACCCCTGAGCCAGACTGTAGGTTGCGGTAAAGCCAAGATTGTGTTGCCTCAATGGGCCTAAGAATCCTTGCCAATGAATGAAAGGATATACGGTAAAGCCAAGAGGTGGTTTTCTTTTCGTTAGGCCTAGTAATCCTAGGTTTGGGATATGCGGTAAAGCCTGGAGAGTGGGTCTCGGTTTAGGGCCTGGTGATCCGGGTTTTGATTGCGGTAAAGCCTAAGAGATTAGGAGACAGGAAAATTTCTCACAGTGTAGGTGGAGAAATATGGTGGCATCCATGCTTGTTTGGCCTAGTGATAGGGTGGAGATCACGATAAAGCCTATTATGATGTGTTCATTGCATTGGCCGAGTGATCCAAGATGGATTACGGTAAACCCTAGTTTTTATTGATGAGGGTGAGGTGGTTTAGCCTCGGTATGCCCTGGTTGGTTCTTTTGGTTTGAGTCCCACATTCATGCATGGAATGAGGGTGATTGGCTGCGGAGAGATTTGACTCATCCATTCTATGGTCAAGTGGAACATGAAAGTCCCATCCTGGGTTTGGTTTTTGCATCATTAATGAAAGGTTGTATTTCTATGAGCATTTTGATGGATTATGTGTGGTATATACGGTTGTACTTTCATGAGTATTTTTGTTGTTATTATGTTGGTTATATGTGTGTTTTATGACAGTATCTATATATGGCTCTCAAGATGTTTTTGCTTGTAAATGAATGGATATTGTAGCTATGTCCTAATAGATGATAATGCAACAAATGACATGAGGGAACAATTGTAACGCCCTCATCCCACATCCACCCAAGTAACCATGCCAACCAAGGTAAACATGAGACATGAGGCTACTATGATCATATATGAACTCCTACGTAACATTAAGGAAGTGGAATTGATGGAAACATCACACACAGTCATCCAACATCAGCAACAAAACCCTCAGGAGACATGTCAGTCACTCAGATAACCTGTCCCTAGGTCCCACTATTGTTCCGGATCTCTTAGGCCATAGTCACTCTCATGCTATGGGCAAAGGAGTGAAAAAAAACCCAAAGTCACTCTCATAAGCTTGCTTGCCAGCGACCAAAGACCAAGATTTCTAGCTATGTGCCAATGACCCTAGGATTTAAGCCACTTTTTTAGGCACAAAGCCCAGATCACTGCCTAGAATGGAGTGATAGCTTGAAATCAGTAAACGTACAGGGAAATAACGATGCAAAAGCAATAAGTTGAACAAGTCCATAACCATACCCCTACTAGCCATGACAGGCATTTTTTCAAACATATCATCAAAATGTAGCCTACAGGCATAAACAACATAAATAAGTGTAGGGATCTCATACTTATATGAGAATCACTATGAACCATTGTTCCCTCATGTCATTTGTTGTTAGGTACCTATAATACTAGTGTATTCCCTTATTATTATTGTCATTATAGCCCCTTATTGTTATTGTTGTGCCCATGTTGTCTCCACATTGTTATTATTGTGCCCCATAGAAGCCCACTATTGTTATTGTTGTGCCTTTACATTATTATTGTTATGTCGGTTCTGATTATATTGTGACCCCTTAGTCCTATATATAGAAAGGAGGTCTTGTCATTTGTATCACTCAAGAATTATTCATTTATGTAATGTAAAGGAGGCTACCCCCTCAAAGAGACTACTTTTGAAGTTGTTGATCTGTCTCTTTATTCTATTTTGTGAGTTGGTTGCATAACAATTGGTATCAGAGGTTTGGATTTTAGGGTTTCGCTGCTTCAAACAGGTCATCATGGAATTTTCGCTATAAATTTTTTTCTACAAAGTTTCAGATGTGGACATTAAAACCTATTTGAGCCAAAATCATGATGAACCTCATGACTAAATTCCATATCTTGTCTCGCTATATATTCGGAGATACGAACTAAGGAAGTTAGGGTTTTTGTAGGCTCCCGAATTCAATCTCAAATAGGCCACCTTGGGAAAATCGTCATAATTTTCTCTCTGAGCATCGGATTCAAATTTTGTAAAAGGTGATAGAAAGAGGATAGGCTTCAATTTCTTGGGTATCATTTTTAGAGTCGAAAGTTGAAACAGTGACATGTGGCATGCCGTACAAGTTCATTCTATTGAACCAGTCTATAATTAGGTCATCGCGGGGGATTGGGCATAAATATTTCTTGGAGAATCCAATCGCGATCAAAATTATGGGGTTGGAAAGAGGACTTAGAGGGCTATCATAGGCCAAAATATCAAAACTTGGAGGTCCAACATTATAGAGTTACAGGCATTTCAAGATCAATCTCATACAAAGAAGAAACAAGAAAAAAGGTGTGTAGTTTTTTTTTTTTTTTTAATTTGCATAAGTTTTGTTTAAGAAATTAGTTTGAAGTGATTCAAAGGGCATTGTGAAGCATGATTATCATTCATTGATGACCTGAAGAAAGAAAATGGAAACACCTAGTAAGCAACCTGCAATCTCTACTATGACACATGAAGAAGAGGAAGAAATGCAACATGGTATATCAAAATTATGAGACCAAGTGCAACAAATTTCGCTGTCACAAAAAGTAACTAAAGCCAAGATGGATGGTTTAAAGAATGGCATGGAAGTGAAGATGGATGGTATAGAAGAAAAACTTAAATTTAACATGGAAGATTTGAAGATATATTTGACAAAGTTGCTACAAGAAATGCTTACTAATGGCGAAAGGGTAGTGAAGGAAACTCATGATGAGAACAAAAGAAATGTTAGTCGTGATTTCATAGACTATAACATTGGATTGAAGACCCACCATGTTCCAAAGATTGATATGAGGAAGTTTGACGGCAAGGATCTCGTAACATGGATACTACAAATGGAGCAATATTTCGATCTCCATAATGTGCAAAACACATACAAGGTACGCATTGAAACTTTATATTTGGAACCCAATCAGTTTGTGTGGTATCGATGGCTTTGATCTCATACAAAAATTGTCACTTGGTAATTTTTATGAAATAAATGATAGCACATTATGAGGATACAAAAAGAAACACTTTTTTTTAGCCAATTGATGAATCTCAAACAAAAGGGTTCAATGGTGGAGCACATTGAGGACTTCCAAAAATTGAATATAAAGGTAAAATATATTCCAAAGGAGCATAGGATTTATGCGTTCATAGGGACTTTAAAGGATAACATCCAACATGAGGTTCACCTTTGGGAACCTGATTCATTGGAGAATGAATTCAGGTTGGCAAGAAAAATTGAAAGAAAAATTATGGCAACAAGGAAGCATACCACTCACAATTATAAAGATGGAAGTGTTGTTGCCCCTATCCTTCCATAACCTACAAGGTTGGCGCCACAATAATTGGAAGAAAAAAGAGTAAAGGGGCTTTGTTACAATTGTGATAGAAAATACACTAAAGATCATAAGTGTGCTGAGAAGAAATTATTTTACATAGATTGTGAAGAGGAGGAAGAAAAGGAATAAGAAACATCAAAACAAGAGGATTCACACTAGGAACAAACCCTAGAGAAAGAAGAAATGAACCCGACCATATATTGTAATGCATTGGCTAGAATTTCCACTCCTCAAACTATCAAGATAGAAGAACGCATCAAGAATAAAAAGGTAATATTGTTGATTGATTCGGGTAGTACCCATAATTTTATTCATTTTAAGATAGTCAAGGAATTGAATTGATTCTTATATCCAACATGAGAGTGTCAAGTGATAGTTGCAAATGGAGGAACCATATATTGCTCTGGAAAGTGCCATAATATCAAACTATCCATTGGAGAATATGTGTTGAATAATCTAATGATTTCCATTCCAATGGGTGTTGTTGATGTTGTACTAGGAGTCCAACGACTACAATCTTTGGGTACTATAACTTTTAATTTTCAAGAACTTTTCTTGATTGTTTTTTTCAAAAGGAAAGGAAGTTGAATTAAGGGGTATCACAGGGAAACCGAGAAAGATAATTAGCTCTAACAGCATGACAAATCTTCTAAAGAAAGAACAATGATGCGTAATTGCACAATTATGTTCGGTAGAGGTTCCCACATCGAAATCATCTATTTCTCCACAGCTCCAAAAAGCCATGGACAAATATTTCAAGGTATTTGAGACTCCCAAAGGCCTCCCACCTATTTGTGATCATGATCATGCTATTCATTTGATTCCAGGAAGTGTTCTTCCAAACATCAAGCCTTACAGATATCCCTATGCCCAAAAGAGTGAAATTGAACGTATGGTTGCAGAAATGCTAGAGACTAGTATAATTCAACCTAATCAAAGTTTTTTCTCTTCTCTAGTAGTATTGGTGCACAAGAAAGATGGATCATGGCACATGTGTCTGGATTATAGGGAGCTCAACAAGCTCACTATTAAAGATAAATTTCCCATTACTATCATTGATGTATTATTGGATGAACTGCATGGAGAAATTTACTTCACCAAGTTGGACCTTCATTCAGGATATCATCAAATCAGAATGAAGACTGAAGACATTCGAAAAATAACATTTAAAACTCACGAGGGTCATTATGAATTTTTGATCATGCCTTTTGGCCTTGGCAATGCACCTTCTACATTTCAAGGTTTGATGAATTCCATTTTCAAACCCTTCCTTAGAAAATTTGTGTTAGTATTTTTTGATGATATACTAATCTACAACAAGTCTTGGAAGGATCATGTTCAACATGTTGACATAGTTCTCAAACTATTGGAGGAGAAGTAATTATATGAAAAAACCTCCAAATGTTTCTTGGGAGTACAAGAAGTGGAATATTTGGGTCATATTATATCTCATGAAGGTGTTAAGCTAGACCCTAGCAAAATTAAAGCCATTAAGGAATGGAAAATCCCCACATCCATAAAGCATTTGTGAGGATTTCTCGGGTTGACAGGGTATTATCACAAGTTTGTTAAGAATTATGGGAGAATAGTGGCACCTCTAACAACATTACTAAAGAAAGATGCATTTTCTTGGACTTTAGAAGCAACAAAGGCCTTTGAACATCTTAAAGAAGCAATGTTCCAAGAACTGGTCTTAGCTATGCCATAATTCAAAAAAACCTTTATTGTGGAATGTGATGCCTCAAGAAATGGAATTGGTGTTGTTTTAATGCAAGAAGAAATACCCATTGCTTTCGAAAGTCATCCAATCAAAGGAAAGTATTTACACAAAGCTATTTATGAGAAGGAAATTTTGGAAATACTACACACACTTAAGAAATGGTGACCTTACCTAATGGGAAGACACTTCAAGGTAAAAAAATAATCGTGATAGTCTTAAATACTCTTTACAACAAATATTATCTTCAGAAGAGCAACAAAAATGTTGGGTTATGACTTTGAAATCATCTACAAAAAGGGTAAGAAAAATGTTGTTGCATGCACTCTCAAGAAAGGATGAGGATGTGGAATCAATGCTTTGTGACATTGCTATTATCCAACCAGATTGGATAAACGAAGCAAGGGATGAATGGAAGAATGACGAAGAAGTGTGGGACTCATTCAAAAGTTGCAACAAGATTCTAGTACATTTGATACATTTAGCTGGAAAAATGATTCGTTATGGTATAAAGATCGCTTACACCTCCGTAAGAATTCCCAACTCAAACAAAATATTTTTTTTTTTGGAATTGTACACCTCTCCCTTAGGAGGGCATTCATGAATTTTAGAACTTGCCACATGGTTAAGGACTTTTTTTGGGATGGCCTTAAATCTGATTTTGTGGCGGAATGTCCATTCCAAGTCAATGTTGGGAGGAGGTTTCAATAGATTTTATCATAGGTTTACCCAAGTCCAAAGGAAAGAGTGTCATCATGGTGGTAGTTGATAGACTTACCAAGTATGCACACTTTTGTGAATTATCTCATCCATTTAAAGCCAGTGGAGTTGTTACTACATTTATGGAAATAACTCAAAAGCTACATGGAAACCCAAAGATTATTGTAAGCGACAAAGATCGTATTTTCACTGGAAATTTTTGGATAGAATTATTTTCTTGTATGGGTACTCAATTAGCTCATAGCTCATCTTATCATCCTCAATTTGATGGGAAAACTAAGATAGTGAACAAATATTTGGAGAGATATCTTCATTGCTTTGTATTTGATAAATAGACACAATGGGTCAAATGGCTACCTCTGGCTGAATGGTGGTATAATACTTCCTTCCATACTGCAACAAAAATGACCCCACTTATGACACTTTATGGATATCATACACCATCCATCACATCGTATTTAAGAGAAAATTATAAGGTTCAAGTAGTGGAAGATCACATCGAGCATCAACAAAAAGTTCTCCAACTCTTAAAGGATAACCTCACTTTAGTGCATAATAGAATGAAACAACAGGCATATCAATATCACAACAAAAGAAGTTTTGATGTAGGTGACTAGGTATTTCTATGACTACAACCATAAAGAAATGTCCCTCAAGCAAGCTAAGAAGGATAATAAATTATCACCAAAGTATTATGGTTCATACAAGGTGTTGCAAAGATTGGTACTATGGCATATAAAATGGAACTTCCTGCATCTGCCAGAGTGCACCCTATTTTCCATGTTTCATGCTTAAAGAAGGTTATAGGTGACAAGTTCCTAGTTCAAACAATATTGCCAGAACTTGACAATCAAGGAAAAATAATATTGGAATCTGAAGCACTCACAGAAACAAGAACTTGATAGCTACGAAATCAATTAATTTTAGAGTATCTCATCAAGTGGAAGAACTTACCCTCTGAAGATTCCACATGGGAGGGAGGGAACTTTATACAGAAGCATCCAAAACTAATCAAGTGTTGAGGACAACACTTTTTTGAAGGAGAGGGGCATGTTAGGTCCCTATAATACTAGTGTATTCCCTTATTATTATTGTCATTGTAGCTCCTTATTGTTATTTTTGTGCCCATGTTGTGCCCATGTTGTCCCCATACTGTTATTATTGTGCCCCATAGAAGCCCACTATTGTTATTGTTGTGCCCTTGCATTATTATTTGTTATGTCAATTATGATTATATTGTGACCCATTAGACTCCTATATATAGAAAGGAGGTCTTGTCATTTGTATCACTCAAGAATTGTTCATTTGTGTAATGTAAAGGAGGTTGCCCCCTCGAATGGGCTACTTTTGAAGTTGTTGATCTATCTCTTTCTTCTATTTTGTGAGCTGGTTGCATAACATTTGCTACATAATCATCTATTAAGCCATAGATGCATTATCCATTCATTTAAAAGTAAAAACATATTGAGATCCATACATAACTGTTGTCATAAAATATACATATAACTAGCATAATAGGAACAAAATTACCATAAACATATCAGCCATCAAAATCCACATATACATCAATACATTTGCACATAGAAATCAAGGGAATGAATTTCTCATTAATGAATGCAATAAAACAACCAGAGATGGGACTACCACATTCCACCCGACCATAGAATGGCTAAGCCAAATCTCTCTTCAGCCATTCACCCTCGTGCCATATTCCAAGCATGAATGTGGGACTCAAACCAAAAGAACCAACCAAGGCATATTGAGGCTAAACCACCTCACCCTCATCAACATAAGATATGATTTACTGTAATCCATTCTGGATCACTAGGCTAACACAATGAACACATCATAACAGGCTTTAACATGATCTCCACCCAATCACTAGGCCAAATAAGCATGGATACCACCATATTTCTCCACCTACAACGTGAAGAATTTTCTTGTCTCCTAGTCTGTCAGGATTTACCATAATCCAAACCCGGATCACTATGCCCTAAACAAAGACCTTAGTATCTCAGTGTTTACTGCAACCCACACTAGACCACTAGGCCCTAAACTGAGACCCACTCTCCAAGATTTATCACATATCCCAACCTGAGATTACTATGCCCAAGGGAAAACAAACCATGTCTAGGCTTTACTATATATCTTACCATTCACCGGAAAGGATTCCTAGGCCATCCGAGGTGTTGTCACCTTCTGAAAACAAATTTCTAGTTGTACAAAGAGTACTAAAGAACATAGAGGTTTGCATCCATCTTCCAAGCCATAAAATCTCTCAAATGTAAATCAGACCCTCTCCACTGGATAATGTTCAGAATAAGCTTTCTAATGGTAGGTGGAAGTCCAAATATAGACTCTTGGATCAGAAGTTACCACTTACCACTTACCGGTCATCCATCTTCCAAGCTCCCCCTTCACTTACCACTTATCACTCATGCCCCCCTTCACAAAACCACTCATCCTCACACTCTCTCCCACCAACGGGCCTGCGCCCTTTTCCACCTATTGCTCATCTCCACATCAACTGACCATTACATCCTCCTAGTTGCGTCACTCTCACTTCCGTTCCACATCAACTCCCTTATTGCCACGACCAGGTATTGCAGAACTTTAAAGGCACAGTGGGTTGGCAGTTGTGGAATTTAATAAGGGAGATGGAGCACTCAAAATCAACATGAGATGATCCAAAAAGGCCCTTTATGACTCGGAACCAAGGTCGACGTTAACAAAATTAAACAAGGACTTAGTAGCTCGGGAGGACTTGATTATCCAACATGGTGCCCCCATACAGTGGGAAGATGAAGACCACTTAGGTGTCCTCTGCTTTAGTACTATGACATGAAACTGATAGTGCCCACTCCTAGCTTTGAAGGATGAATGGTTCAAGTAGTAAAGGAAGAAGTGATAGGAGTTAGCTGAGTAACGCAAGAGGCCAGACCATGAGAAAAATTCAACCTAAAGAAATGACGATCAAAGGGATGGGCACAAAGATATTTTGTTAACATTCTTATCTAACTTTTGACTTGTTTTGTCACCCTGTAATGTGTTGCCATTGAATGAGGAAATTAATATTTTGTAATGTTTTTGGGCCACAAAGCCATCCCTGGCTGAGACAGCTAGTCAACCTGATAGTTGAGACTTGACTGAAGATATTTTGTTGGAATGAATGTTCAACACTCCCTCTCTAGATAAATAGGGGAAAGAAACACTTTACAAAGGTTCAGAAATCCTAAAGAAAATGCTACATGTTATTTTCAAACTGTATGACTTTATAATACAGATCTTTCATAATATCAAGTAAATGGTGGTGATTCCCTCTTCAAGTATTACAATATGTTATCCCTCTATTAAAACCCATTATGTTCATGTTTCTTCTCTGAATTCATGCAATCATAACTGCTAGAAATATTTCATACTTCCTCACAGATTCATTTGTATTGACTCATTAATGCATGTTCCTGTATGGATTATTGATATTATATCTTTAAAATTGCGCTACATGAATCATAACATTCAGTCTCTCTTTTGTCCATTATATCTACCCATAACTCAAATAAGTGTAGAAATTCTTAATGCTTCAAGCTCTATGTGTTTAAAGGTAGAATTATTGATGCTTTAAGCTCTATGTGATGAGTTTCTCTTTCTTCTTATCCTCTCTCATTTCTATACAGAAGCTTATTAAATTGTAAGTCCTTGAACTACTCAGACTCCACTATTTTATGCACATATTTCTGTGAACTGTATATGTGAAGAAGTACCAGAAATACATGACTTATATCTTTGGATGAATGAACCAACCCATTCCTTTTAATATATACATAGAATATATGTGATGTCTCCATTTTCTTGAGAATCATTTGAGACACACAAAATATAGATGTGCATATGCACTGGTCTTGTAAGCAATCTAAGGTTGTCTCTGGGAGTGACAACATCTTCTGGTGTCGTTGCCAGGGAATGTATTAAAGGATTTCCCCCTTGGGATATGACAAGTTGAGCACTCTTTGTGTAGGTGAGCAAAGATGTTCTGATTGCATCCACATCACCTTGGCGACTCCATAAACCCCATTATCATTTACCATCTTAGCTTTTAAAAATCCTCGCACTTGCTCATATGCCTCTCAGTAGAAAGCCCCATTTGTATCTGACTTAGAGAAATTAATTTTTAGGAAATTCTGGAAGGAGAAAATTCCTACTCCCTGCACTACCATCTCATCAATATTTGAAGCTTCCTCATCTATTCCCCAATCCACTGTTACTCACTACACAAGATTTACTCCTAAGACCTTGACTTACCCTGCTCTCAGTCTAATCACTCCAACGACTATTGTTTTGACCCAAGTTCCTCAGGCGAATCTCAATCCTCCTTCATTAATTTAGATGGTTGTCCCAGTTTTTTCCTAAATAAATATGCCCCTCTTGATTGTAGGTTTTAACCCCGTACAGAAATTACCTGCATACGAATTCTAAATCATAGGAAAAATAAAAATGCAAGAGCATAACACATAAAACACATATACACAGAGATTTCCCACTGGATCTCAAAACC
>APFE030467843.1:0-31205 GCA_000404065.3 Pinus taeda | reverse complement strand
AGGCATACACCTCTATTTTTAGGCATTTCTTAATTCCACATTAGTTAATCAAGAAGACTTGGGAATATTTAAAGCTTTGGAAGTGGGAGAGGTTCTTATAAGTTAAACAAGAAGCCTAAGTGCCCCATTTTCAGATCAGGTGGTGTCATAGCTTAGTTTGATTAAACCCACCTTCAAAGGAGGTTATATTAGAATGCTTGATTGACAGAGCAAAGATTACTTGTCTGGAAGGTGTTTGGGTAGTAAAGGATGGATTGTCTAATTGATGTACACTTATTGCAGACTGACTATTTTCTGAGCTTGCAGAGGTAAAGGGAAAGCTACTGATAGCTCAGTCTAGGAAGGACAAATAGGAAGAAGGGATGAAGGCATTCTTTTATCCCAAAGGACCTCAAGGCATTCCTTAAAGCACAAGAGGCTTGTTACAAAAGGTTGTTGAATAAGTTGTATATTTATCTTGTTGAAGTTTTTTTTGTTCATTGGCATAATGACAATTTCTACAAGTGGGTCCTCAAATTTTTCCTTCTTCACAAGATTCTTTGATGAAGACATGAAGTGAGAATTTTCCACCATGATGGATGTAGTGAGAGAAATCTATGAGGATGGAAGAGCAGCATGCTTAGAGAGCAGTTGAATTCCATGAAGGAAGAGAAGCAGTTTCTTACTGACAAGCTATAGGAAATGGAGAGGCAACTTCATGTTGCAAATATGAACCTGAAAATTATGCATGAGTTGGAGTCATAGCTCTTTGTTGCCCAAAAAGCCTTAGTCAAGTATCAGCTTGAAGAAGAGGTAAACCATTCCAGTTTGTCTTCAAATTCCTCTAAGGATGCTTATATTTTCTCTTTTGAAAAACATACTAAAGGCATAGGTTCCAAGCTAATGTCCAAGATGGGCTATGAAGGGAAAGGCTTGGGTAGACATGCACAAGGTATTGTTGAGGCAATAATGATTGAGGAGAGGCCTAAGTATTTGGGTCTTGGATATGGACAAGCTTATGGATAAATTTCCAAAGCTGCCATGACGGCCATTGAAACAGCTCCAAGAAGGAGTTGCATTACAGAGTGTGAAGATTGTATTCAGGAGGAATGCAATAGCTTGAAACATTATTTTCAGGATGCAGGTGTTCAGAAGCATACACTTGAACCAGAGAGTTGGGGATACTCCAACAGCCTTGAAGAGATTGAAGGTGTTCCAAAGGGATCCACTTCTTCATTTGCTTCACCTCCTCATGAAGGCGATAAAGGTGAAAGAGAAAGGTATAAATTTGGTTCTAAACATTTTCCTTTTGATTGTGCAAAGCATGATAAATTTCCACATATGTATGGAAAAAAAATTGCATGTTCCTTTTGTGGTTTGGATAACCATAATGTTTCTAGATGTTGGAAGAGAATGGCCACATACATGAAACTTTTGAAGGAAAAGAAGCAAGCAGCCAAAGGTCCATTCGACAAGGCAAATCATGTTGTCAAGAGGATGCACATGCAGTGCACTTGCTGCCATAAGCAAGGACATTTTGCTGCAAAATGTTGGACTCTGAATCCAGCAATGCTTCCACAAAAGCTAAAGAAAGTGGAAAGAGAAGATGGCAGACATGGAAGTGAAGATTGCATGAATGATGTGTCCCAGAATGATTCACATGATGATGCTCATGTGCAAACAAAGGTAGTACCTTTGAAATGGATTGGTAAGGAACGGTTAGAGTTCTTATCTTATTAAGATTGCATGTTTATTGATGCATCTACATTATATTTCATTTCAGCTTCGAAAGTACAGTGTGCTTAAGTGAAAGTTGAAGGTTGAAATGCATGCATAAGCATGAGGTGCATGAACACAGGGATGATGATTTCCTTGTTTTTGAACATGTATGTGTAATTAACTTGTAGGGTTGATTGCTTTGACATGCATGTGATGCCATGTTGACTTGGGATAAGTTAACTTGGTCTCCAGATGGAGATAATGATGAAGTGTTTCATCTTTTGAAAAATATTCCTAATGGTCTTTTTCTACATGCTTGACTTGAAGGGTCGTTTGTTCAAAGGCATGTTTTGTGGGCTTGTTAACTAGTCCATCATTTGTATGAAAAGCTTGTCAAATAGGTACAAATGAAAGTTTTTTGTGAAACACATGAACTTCACATTTGTTTGAGCCACCTTGGATCAATGATCAAGGAAAAGAATTTCAAACTACCTTCTGTGACCATTTCAACAAAAATTCTACAGGAAGGCAAGGAGGAAGACAGTTCCTCCCAAGAAGACCAACCCATCCAAGAAGGGAAGTTGTCAGAAACTTTGGTTCAGAGGCACTATGCAAAGGCAAGTGTAGGGAGGCTAAAAAGAAGAGGGTGAGTCACTCTCATTTATTGTCCATATTAGTATCAGTCTTTTGGAGACCAAAATTTCTTTTAGTGGGAAGGCGTGATCCAAAAATAGATCCTGGAAAAACCTCTAAGTCTAAAAGACTTCATATAAGAGATAAAAGGTGCCAAATGGCACAAATCCTTTGTAAATCAGAGGAAAATAAAAATCGTAGGTTGCCCTCGGAAATAGTCTCATTGCAGAGATCTCCTCATTCTAAATCCAACGTAACTTGAATGGGCGAAAACGAACTTCAGATGAAGGAATTATCATAAAAAGAAGTTAACCTTTTGTTCTTTGGGAAAGAGGCAAAAACATGAGAAAACAGTGAAAATTGAGTCTATTGGAGGCTTACGTCAATAGTGAACAAGAGCCATTGGATCTGGTCAATCAACGGTCCAGATCCGCTCGGCAAATCGCAATCGGCGGTGGCAATCGGCGGATATCGGAGAAAAATATGCGATGGGATTGGACCGAGTGATATGCCGATCACCGATATTAGTGGATCACAATTGGTGATGCCACGAGGCAAAGACAGGACCCCAAGACGTGTGATGTGCCGATCGTCGATATCGGCAGATCACAATCAGCGTCGGCATCAGTCATGCCATATGCGAACCCCGGGACAATGCAATGCGCGATTGCGATATTGCAATATCCCATCAGGGTCAAGCGACGAAGTGGGCCACATGTATATGCACGATGCTATGAAATCCAAACTTGAAAGGGTTTTGGAATGAAAACGAATAATATTTCGAATCTGCCATATGCCATTTTTGCAATATTTGCACTATTTTAATGTAATCTTAAAATACAAATGGAAGCCACAGAGAGGGGCATGGCGATTTGCGATAGCGATTCCAAGCGGACCCGATAGAACTATAAGGCGGGATTTAAGGACTTTTGAAGTCTGATAAACAGATATTTGGCAGGTTTTTCCTGTGTTTTACAACGTTCTCTGCGTAAATAGGGAACGACTATTTCTAAGGAATTTCAAGCGCCGATGCACCCTTCCATTACCGAACAGGTGGGCGCCATCCCTGAGGGTGTTCAATAATTATTGCTAACACTTAGAGAAGGGATTTAAGCAGACTATGGCTAGAAGACGGAAAGCCAAGAAGCAGAAATGAACTAACAGCACCAATTTGGCTTGAAAAAGCCACAGAAAAATAGAAACAAGGAGCTTTTGTTTGATGTTGGTTGTTGAGGCTATTGTTGATTGTTTGTTGCTAAAAGTGAAGCCAAAGCAGGAAGATGAGGCGAAGGAAGCAACGCAAAAAGGTAGCAACAAAACAAGCAGCGTAGAAAGCAAAAGCTGAAGCGCACAAATCCAAGGGAGTCACTTGGAGTTCAAGTGAAAAGCCCAGAGAGCTATACACTGACAGAGAGCCAAAGAAGCCAGAGCTAAAGAGCCAGAGCTAGAGCCAGAGCTGAAGATCTAGAACCAAGATCCAAGAGCCAGAGCTTCAAGAGCCAAGGGATAAAATGGTGCCTAAACTCACTATTTATGTGTAGGATAGCAGGAGTTGAGCCAAGAGCTTGTAAAAAGGACTTATACCATAATCCCGGAGAGCCTAGTCGAGTTGACTAGAGCTCACGGAGATGTAGCCCAAGAGTTGTGGGTGAACTCCAAATTAAATTTATGTTTCTGTGTGATTGTTTATTGCTGCTTTATTTTCTGTTACATGTATTTATACATCAGTTTCAGCATATTATTTTATAGCACATGAACAGTTAAAAACAAATACAAGCATACACCTCTATTTTCAAGCATTTCTTAATTCCACATTGGTTAATCAAGAAGACTTGGGAATATCTAAAGCTTTGGAAGTGGGAGAGGTTCTTGTAACTTAGACAAGAAGCCTAAGTGCCCCATTTTTAGATCAAAAATTGTGCCTTAACAGGTAAGGCAAGGAAGGGTATAGGGAAGTCTTCCCATTCCAAATCGAATTCTTGCCATGGAGGTAAGAAGAAAGACATGATGAAAGTTAAGTTCTTTCATTTTCATGATCAAGGCCATTTTGCTACAAATTGTTCACTCAAGAAATCCAAGAAGAAGTCCTCAGGAGGAGAGGCAGGTGAGGCTTTGGCCTCTCAATTTGAATTGGACTTTACTCTCATTGGAGGCATGGTGCCATCAATGATGGGTAGTGTATGGTGCCTTCACAATGGATCTTCATTCCACATGACTGGTGACAAGGAGTTCTTCAGTGACCTAGAGGAGAAGGATCTTCATATGCATATCGAGATGTGTGACAGCGGGAGGTATAGTGCTACTTGATTGGGCACGATTACTTTTTAGAGGGAGAAGGGTGCTCCTATCACCTTGAGATATGTTATCTATGTGCCTGAGTTGAAGAAAAACTTAGTATCAGTCGCCATGCTTGAGGATAGAGGCAGCGATTTTCGAGAAAGGAAAGCCATTCCTTCAACACATAGCCATGGCCAAAATAAAGAAGATAGGGATTCAAGTTAAGAATCTCTATAAGTTGGAGGTAGAGGATTGTGTTGCTTTGAGCCCAAAAGAAGAGAAGGTGTAGAACCGAGATGTTGGCAAGTTGTGACACAGGTGATTGGGCCACTTGCAACATGGGGCTTTGAAAATCATACAACAGATCTCTACTGGTCTTCCCAAAGGTACGCTTGAGCAGATACATGAAAGGGGTGCACTTTGGGAAAATACACTGAGGATCCTTTCACGACAAAGATAGTCAAGCAGAGGTGATTCTAAAGCGAGTCCATTTAGATGTGTGTGGACCATTCTCGACAACATCCACGGCCAAACACATGTATTATGTTATATTTTTTTACGGCTTTTCTCGTAAATTCTCGATATTTTTCATGCAGAAGAAGGATCAAACTTTCAAAAAAAAAATTGAATTTAAAGAATTGGTTGAGAAAGAGTCTAGAAAGAAGGTTAAAGCTCTGAGGAGTGATGATGGTGAGTATGTCTCAAATAAGTTTAAGAAATTTTGTGCAGCTGAAGGGATTAAAGGAGAGTTGATGGCACCCCATAACCCACAACAGAATGAGGTAGCCAAATGGAGGAACATAAGCATTGTAGGGAAAGCACGAGCGATGTTGCATGATCAAGTCCTACCATTACACTTGTGGGTTGAGGCTTGAAACACAATGGTTTATTTGCAGAACCATAGCCCGCATCGGATTCTTTGGATGAAGACAATATAGGAGGCTTATTCCAATAAGAGACTAGAAGTTGGTCGCTTCTGGATTTTTGGGTCATCTGTATATTTCCATGTGACCAAAGATGCACGGAAGAAGCTTGAGTTGACAATAGAGTTGGGGATATTTGTGGGGCACACTGATACACCTCATGACTATCAAGTGTACCTTCTAAGCAACAGGATGACAATGGTTCGCAGGGATGTCAGATTCGATGAGGAGAAGGCCATGTGAGTTTCCCTTGAGAGGGAGCTTGAGCAACATGCGATTGAGGATATTTTAGCTCCTAAGGTTGAGGAGCATCATATTGATGTGGAGCAGTCACATGTAGAGGATCCGAGAGTGGAGACATCCACTCGTGTAGAGTTTTCCAGAGATGGGAGAAAGCAAATTGGAGAGGTTGACTGGTTATTGCATCATGCACGGGAGAATGTGGGAGAACCCACATCTCCAAGCAAGTAGAGGAGGTAACATGAGAGGTACACTGGATACATGGCTCTTATGAGTGCATGTGTCAAGAGAGAGCCATCTTCTTTTGAGGAGGCAATGAAACAATTGGTTTGGGTTGATGCCATGGTGGAGGAGTATGACTCCATAGTTTGTAAAAATGTTTGGGATGTTGTCCCGAGACTAGAGGACAAGTCAGTGGTGAGATCCTGATGGATTTACAAGGTAAAGAAAACTACATATGGTAATGTGGAGAAGCATAAGGCCAGGTTTGTGGTTCATGGATTTTCACAGGTAGAGGGGATTAACTATGATAAGACCTTTGTTCCTGTTGCAAGGTACTCATCGATCATATCCATATTGGAACTATCAACACAGATGGGTTGGAAGATACATTAGATCGATGTAAAGGCAACCTTCCTTAATGGAAATATTGAGGAAGAGGTGTACATAGAGTATCCTGAATGTTTTGAGACCTTCGACAGTAATTTGCATGTGTGCCAGCTCAAGAGGGCGTTGTATGGGCTAAAACAAGCACCCTGTGCTTGGTACACCAAGATCGATAGTTACTTCAATAGGGTGGGCTTCACCGAGAGTGAAGCAGATGCGAACCTATACCACATAGTGGTGGAAGGTAAATTGTTGATCATTGGTTATATGTTGAGGATCTGATTTTGACAGGTGATGATAAGTTGATCAAGTCTTGCAAGGAGGATCTTGCAGGAGAGTTTGAGATGAAGGACATGGCGATCATGCATTACTTTATGGGCATGGAAGTATGGTAGGGTGATGGGGAATTGTTTGTGTCTCAGGGAAAGTATACCAACAAGATACTCAGGAGGTTCCGCATGGAGAGCAACAAACCCATGGAGGCTCCTCTAGTAGGTAACTAGAGGAATGAGGATGCTACTTCAGGGGAAGTAGTGGAAGCTACTGTTTATAGGTATCTTGTGGGTTCACTCATGTATTTGTTGAACACACAACTAGATATGCGCTACATAGTTAACCAGCTTAGACAAGCGATGGTTAGGCCTACCAAGTTGTATTAGAAGGAAGAAAAGCATGTGTTGAGATACCTCAAGGGCACTACTTAGTATGGATTGTGGTATAGATGGACATAGGATGTAGATTGGGTAGGAATTCCATCCGAAAAGAAGAGCACATCAAGAGGGATCTTCAGTATTGGGTCAACAATAGATTCTTAGTACAACAGGAAACAGAGATCGGTTGCACTCAGTTTGGCAAAGGAGAAGTACATGGCTACAAGTTAGGCAGCATATGAGGGCATATCAATGAGGAAGATTATGGTTGGTTTGTGTTAGAGCCTAGATTTACCTCAGGCTGAAAAGGTAAGCTTCTAGGTCCACATCAAACCACGCTCAGCCTCGTAGCTAGCCCTATGAGGACAGGAGAGGGCTCTCTCCGAGTCAATATCAACAAAGGATAATCGATGGGGCTTGAGATGACTAAAATAGCTGCTAATTTTAGGCTAGGTATGAAGTGCAAGGATTTAATTTGATTTTTGGGGGTTTTGAGTTGGAAAAAGGGAAAGGCAAATTTGGGTCTGGGGATGAGGCCTAGTTTTTTCAGAGTTCTAATTGGGGCAAGGAAGGAAATTGTTTTGATGCTTTGAAATGAATGAATGGATGTATCATACTTGTGAGGAGCTAAGGAGGGCAAGAGGGTCTCAAGATTCCTCCTCAAACAGATGAAAACATGTAAAATTAAACAAAATTTCAAGGTAGAGCATAGCAGTCCAATGGATTCTACCTTAATCACTCATTTGTTTAATTTCAGAAGAAAAGATAAGGAAAAATGATACACATAAACATCATTGAACTTACAATTATATAGAGAAAAACACCATCAAAACACAAAGCCACATGGATCCCAACAAGTGTTGCAAAACCCTGGTCTTTCCTTTGCCAAAAACGCAGAGATAGAATGTACAATGATGTGCTAAGCAATTCCAAGTGTCCAACCCTGAAAATGACTCAGAAAATACATGATATATACTAGCCAAACCCATTTACATGCCTCTAGGGGTATAGCTCATCATTCTAGGATCTATTTCAACCAATTCTAAACAAAGCACTGAAATCTAGGCAATCAAACAACTTGCCTCTATATGGTAGGAAACTGATTCATTCATTAAATTTTCACTTTTTAGTGAATGAATCCTCTAGAAAAAGTACAAATGGGCCAATATTACATCATGGTCCTCAAATTACATCATGGTAGATCAATAGTTACATAAAAAAGTGAAACTAGTCAAAACTGGGTGAATTTCTGAGCTGTACAGTGAAAAATAGGCAAAAATCCTTTATGCGCCCCGCCTAATTCTCTATGTGTCATGCCACTTTGGAGCTGAATTTGAGGCCCTTCCCAGAGTCCAAATTGAGCTCATGATAGTGCGTTGTAAATCCCTACCCGTCTACTTTCCAAACCAAGTGGAAATTTTCAATTTGGTGTCCATGTTCCCCTCCCAAAATCAAATCTCCTAGGACTGCTTCCTGTGTGTCAAAATAGGGGCAGAGAGGTCATTGTTTTAGTGTTTTTGACCTATTTGAGGGCTCAAAACCTGCCCAAATTTCTTGGCCATAGGTAGGCAAGCATAATTTATTAATAAAAATTTATAAATGAAAATTTTTTGTGATTTGGAGCCCTCTATCAAAAGCAAGCGCCACGTGGCGCGCACATAGAGCAAAAAACCCTCTGTTAAAAATTTATGTGTGTAGCACCCTTTTACAGACTAGTTTTGAGGATCTTCCTGGTTTCCAAATTGGGTGCAGGATAGCTCATTGGAAATTTTATTGAGTCTAGTTTACAATAGAGGTGGAATGGTTCAATTTAGAGTTCATTTTCCCTATCAAAAATCAAATCTCCCAAGAGTGGTCAAAATGTGCCAAATGAGGTTGCCTCAGGGCAGAGTGCTGTTGCAGTCAACGTCTGAAGGTCTTCCACAACTCCAAATTGAGCTCATGATAGCTCATTGGAAATATATTTATGTCTAGTTATCATTAGACTCATCAAGAAATTCATTGTGCCAACCAAGCTAGGAGAAAACTTGATTTTACCAAGGTCACTTCAGAGGTGCATCGATTCTCCCGAGACAACTGTATGTTTTACATTTCTCTAAAACCATGACACATGGGTAAAAAGTGAAGGAGGTTTTTCTTACATGGCCTATTCTAGACAAAAACCTCTCTCAATGTTTCCAAATTAATCTTTATTTTCTCAAAAACATCATTGGAGGAAAACCTATCCCGATGTGTGGAACAGGGGATTTGTCGAAATGAAGTGAAATGAAGGGGATAGGGGGCTTCTAAATTCTTGATGAAATTTTGAGAAGTAGGGAGGGGTTTTAGGAAATATGGGAAAGTGTAATTTAAAATATTGAGTGAGGGGAAGGGATCCAAAAGGGAAAAACACAGGCCTATCCTTGAAAATTGTCAAGTTGTAGCAAGAAACTAGGGTTTATGCGAAAATGAGGAATTTGGGGGATCTAAGTGATGGGAAGTGTTTAATAAGGTACATTAAGGATAGGGGAAGGTTTATGAACATCAGGATACAATGTTTTCTAATGATTTGACCATCCAAGAGAAATTGCCTTCAAAACCCTAGGAGAGGGAAATGACCTTACCTAGGCGCAATTGAAGCATGAACAAGGCATAAAATGACCCAGTGGAACTTGGCATGATGATTACAACCCTCTGAATGATGGTACATTCTACTGAATGGTGACATGAAGCTCTTGGGACAACCATTAGGGTTTGGGAATTTTAAGTATGAGACTAGTTTTTGAATGATTTTCTCCAACTTTGCTTTGCTCACCCCAAAATATCTTTTCCTTGTTTCCACTTTGCAAATGAACTCTTGAAATGAAGAAATGGCTTATAAACCTGGATCTTTTAGATTTTTGGCTCATAAAACCCCTTTTTCCAATGGTTTTTGAAATGACTTTATTTTCAAACTCTACTTTCATTGTTTCCTTTGATTTTTGACTGAAATGATGAACCTCTTGGCAATTTTTTCAGGGATGATGGCATTGGATTTCAGAAAAGGATGACCAGGGCTGCACTGAAGAACTGTAGAACTTGAAAAACCTTAAAAAATTACATATTTATTACAAAAAATAAATTTGACGATTTCTTCTTCAAAACAAAGTTTTGAAGAAGAATCATTCTCAAGCATTATTGATAATGAAAATTTTGGAATGAAAACTTATTAGTGAACATCCTCATGTGCCTGCTGACATTATTGGACACTTTGAAGACAAAATTTGTGAAACCCTAGACCTAATAACTAAAATGACTCTTTGCTGACCAAAAGACCATCCACAATGACTGTAAAATTGACTTTGATGAACTTTGATGATCAGACACGAACCAGTAGGTACATGACATGAGGGAAGTATGGAGACAGGACCCTTCCATCAAAAGATCGATGCTCCTAATGGAATGTAGATGATCGAGCTGAATGAGACACCTAGAAGTAAATGCAACAAGAGGATTTGATCTCTAACAGAGGGATGAACAGACCGACTCTAACAGTTTGTTTGGTTAACAAATGGATCCGACAATGATTTACTGCGATAATCATAGTTGTCTCGAACTCTCTGAAAATCCAGTTTTTCATGATTAGTCCAAGCATATTGATATCTGATATCATCATCTTCGAGACTATGTATTGAGGCGATTATGTTGTTGGATTATATTCCCACGGAGGAGCAAAATGATGACATTTTGACAAAGGCATTGTTAAGATGTAAATTTAAGTTTCACAGAGCAAGATCGGGGTAGCTGATAATCCATTTCTTGTTGAGAGGAAGTGTTGAGAAATGGCAAAGAAAGTCCATTTTAATTTATCCTTGAATTAAACTGTGAATTAAAATTGAATTCTATTCTCATAACAACTTGTAAATACTTAATTAAGTTTAATTAAATTTAATTAGCTTAGGAATTTCAAGTTAAAAGTATTTCGTAGTCATATATATGTTCTCCCTAAATTTTAGGGGTCCAAGATTTGTTTGTTTGAGTTGTAATTAGATAACTTAGTTTGACTTAGTTATGGTCAGTTAGACTAGTTCTAACTGTTTGTGAAACTAGTAGAGGTCTAGTAGTGAGTTGGTGCACTAGTGCATCCTCAGTACTACTCGAGCTAACTAAATATTCCCTCATTAGAATCTCATGCATGTCAATTCATAGAAAGACCCGGTTGAGACTAGAGTGCAGGGACAATGTACTATTAGTTGTAGAATGATCCAAGTTGTACAGATCATGCATGCAATCAGAAGAGGACCTAGATTTGGATTGTGCAGTTATGGAAGAAGGAATTCCAATTTAAATATGGGTTATTCCTCTCAGGAATTTTATAAGGAAATAGGGGCTCAGTAGGCAGCAGAAATTGGCTAATTGTTGGTTAGTGTGAGATTGTTAGGTAGAGAGTTAATCATACTTGTGCAAGAATTGTTCTTGTGAGAACAAGCTTTGTATTATCACTTAGATTTCTAATTAATGCAATAGATAGTCATGGTTTTGAGCAGTGGCTTTCCCTAGAGAAAAAATTGTGTTATGTGTCTCTGATTATCTTCCTCTTGTCGATTATTGTTTTCAACAATCATTGGTTTATGTTGTTTGAAGAGTTGATTATATTCTTGTCTTATGTTTTAATAGATTACATGAGTTGTGAATCTATAGAAAAATTCTACATTAAGAACCTTTATGGTCTCCCAAGTGAAATTAGAAACCTCCCAACCAAAATAACCATACACTGTTGTTTTTTGGAACCTCTCATTGCTTCCCCATCTTAAGTCAAGATTGACAAAAATCATGTCAGGGATGATGTTAAAGGTTCCTTTGATCAACTTCAAGATTTCAACATCTATAGTTTTTCTAGTTCCATGTGTCAACAAACATGAAAAATGGCTCAGGCACACAAATAGCATATGAATCCTATACAAGGAAATGACATACTAATCAAAAAATAACAACGCTCTTGGCAACATGTCTAATGGTGTAGGTACCACTGCGGTCTACCTTGGTGGAATCTTTCCAGAGGAAGCTACTCCCACGCGCACCCTAACCATTGTATGGACCAACCATAATTTTCCTCCTCATTAGATTCGCATCTCCAAGAGGCCCCACAATCAAAAAACGCTCGGATGGATTCAAATGGAATATTGTATTTAATCTAGATATTGAGAAGGGACCATTGACTTAATGACATGCTTCTTGAGATTAGTTGTAATATGATTGTTGGTAACAGGTTCATTATATTGGGTAGAGATGACAACAACGTGAACTCTTAAGGGGACCATTTCCATACCCTCATTTTTATAGTCAACAAAAACCTAGGGAGTCAACCTTTATCTAAGCTTGGTCACCCTCTCATCCCAAAGGCAAGAGTGAGGTTGTTGGTACCAAACCAACCCATAATTATACTCAGTTAAGAGTGCTTAGACTTTAAGTCATTACAAAAATATCCTTCAAGGTGTCGTAGCTCAACATGTCACTAGTGATGATTTGAACCTTGGTGAGTAGGATAACAATTGTTCCGCTCAATTACTTGAGATAACCCCAATTGACACTTAAATTATAATACTACCAACCATTTCAACATTTTAATATATAATTTGTGAAATATCTTTACCTTGTGATTGTAATCAAGTATTTTATATTAATTATTATTTCTGCTGGATATAGTTCCACGTAATCTTATATTAGAATTTTGTTCCACATTAACACTTTCCATCTTGTTGTCTCATCATATGCATATTTGATTTCTAATTTTCACCACATTTTATTCACTTTTTTTTTTTTTATGGAAGATGATAAATGTAATTAATGTAGCGTGAAGTTGTTTGATATTCATCCTTGTGGTACGTGGTAGAATTTAGGGTAATATGACACCTTTATATCAATGTGTGTATCTAATGTTAGCTATAAGACTAGACTTTTCAATTGAGAACACACATTCAAAGAGCATCCATTGCATAGACATCATCACAAGGCAACACACACTATATAGAGGCATGGTAGTTAAGGCACAACTTTATCCATGTGTGAGAGAGAGAAGGGCAATTGTCCAAGGGTTTAACTCAATTGTTTGCTAGTGTTGTTGGGCATTTGCCTAGTTATTGAGCTAACATGTGTCTTTCTTGAATCCTCTTGGGTTAGGTACACTAGTTTACACTGATAGGTTTACTAGGGATGTCATCCAAGAATATGGGGAAACATCCCATAGGTTTCCCTATCATGTTTTCCTTGGAAATTGAGTATTTGGAGTAAATATTTGGATTAGCGACCATCAAATGTTTTTAAGATAACCATTAATAAATAAAAAATCTTAATATTTTTTCCACAACTATTGCTGCATCCTTTCTTGGTTCGACACTTGTAATGTCAATGATTTAGATGTCATGTTTTGTGTGATGTCTCTTATTTGTAATTGCTATCCATTTGATGCAAGTTGTCTTCGCACAATAAAAATCTTTATGTTGATATTTTGTTTCACATGAACACTACTTTTGTAAATTTTGTATGTGTGATAATATAACCATTGAAGGTGTGTTGCAAATAATATTATATACGCAACCTTTACAAGGAAAATATTGTTGACAAGATATTACACACAAAAACAACCTAGAAGTCAACTTTAGAGTGTTAATTCTTAGGTTGATATGATAGTGTATTCCCTCATTCTAATTACATTATTTCCATTCATTTTAACATTTCAATGTTATAACTTGTTATCAACCTATTTTCCCACATTTGAGTCAGTTGTAGTCATCCTTATACCATTGACCCTTTTGCATAGCTTGTGCCCTTGTTCCTGAGCATTTTTGTGCACAAACACTAGTTTTCCACATGCAATATGTTACCTCCCTTGGTTCTCAATGTAAAATCTAGGTTGTGAGTGTCAGATTAGCCCTTTATAACCCGTGTTCATCAAGATTTTTCTAGAATTGCACATTCCTTAAGAGATCAGATAGATGGATTACCATTATGACTTGGTCGGGGAAAATTATTGTGGAAATTTGCTAACTTCTCTCCCCCCTTAATCATCCAAATTCATTCTCTGAGCGAGGCCTAAACACCTACATATACTTGTCTCATCAAAGGGTCAAGCTAGTTTTTGAGCGATAATATAAGATTTATTGTCATTATTATAGTCTGAGTGGGAGGCTAAGAAGATCATGCTGCTAGGTTGATGGAGAGGTGATTCTTGTGTCTTGAAGTATATTTATTATCTACTTCATTTTGATACAATACATATTGATTCCCTCCCATATTTCCATTATGTAATTCTATGATATATTGCATGTTAGATTTTGTTGTGCATTAACCTTGTGGTTGCAAGGGAGTAGGAGGTTGTGCTCTTTCTTGTGTGCTGGTTCTAGGAAAGGAGTAGGAGCTAAGATCTCTATTACATTTTCTTTCATGGTGGCTGCAACAACAAAGGTGAGGATTTAGTGATAATTTTAGTAACTCCCATCATTCTTCTTTGTCAATTCTTGTATGCAAAACCAAGGAATTGTTTGAATGACATATTGGCATACACTTGTTTGCCTAGTGATCCCTTAGCAGGGATCACGAAGAAAAAACTCATTGTAGTTGTGAGTCCTTAGCTACAATAGAATCGGTGACTCTTGTTGGACCATGGTCCTCTACGGTTAGGTTTGGGGCAAAAGCCCAATTTTTGTTATGTAAAGTGTAAATTCTCCGCAAGTTATGATCATGTAGCGCATAGATAGTAAGTGTCATAAAGGGATTTTCCCTTCATTTATGTAAG
Source organism: Pinus taeda (assembly GCA_000404065.3). Classification (NCBI taxonomy): domain Eukaryota; kingdom Viridiplantae; phylum Streptophyta; class Pinopsida; order Pinales; family Pinaceae; genus Pinus; species Pinus taeda. The sequence continues at coordinate 16,425 of APFE030467843.1, read as the reverse complement.
TTGTGTTGGCTTGTATAGACCTACCCATGGTCCACGGACCATGGGATTGTATAAAAAGGAAAGCCTTAGAGAGTCTAAGGAAATTCATAGTCGATGTTGATGAATGTAATGGGTCATTAGAAGTGAAGATCGAAGATTCTTAGAGTAGAAGAAAGGCTTTGCAACTATGTGCATAGAGGCCTAGAGTAGAGTCCACAGTTGAGTGCATGGACCCCTGCAGCTGACTGTGCAAGGTAGTCTTGAGACTATAAGCAAATCTAAAGTATCAATAAAGAGATTATTCTAGAAATATATGTGTTTTGTCCATTTGCTTCAGTTATGAATGAATGTGTTCATGTTGTGATGAATATTGGGTTTATGATTTAATACTGTATTGATGTGTGATTATGCATGGTTTACATTGTTATATGAACATAAGTAATAATATATGTTTAAGCAAAGAATATCTTAATAGATGTTAAAGATATCATACACTTCAGCCGATCTAGGTAATAAAAGACTTAGGAGTAATTACAGAGGCACATAAGTGACGGATTTACCTATTTAGGGTCTGCGAAAGACAATTGTAAACCTTCTTGAAGGGCTAGATGACGCCAGGTTACCCCTGCTTATACCCACAATATGCATGTAAAATTCACCCACACATTTTTCCTAGGTATGTAACTCTTAAGGGAGTTAAATCTTCAACCATAAATGTTTAAGGCCCTCTTTTATACTTAAGCGGAATGATTCATAGACTTAACAAAGTTTAAACATTAACCCACCTTTTCCTTTCTATCGGAAATAAATCATCTCGCTTAAACCCTCATTAACATTTATTTATGACCTTTCATTCAAATCCTTATTATCGGAACTTTAAAGCCCCTTCCTAACCTTTGTTATCCCTTAACCACATATATATAACCTTTTCCCTTTAATACCTTGGTTACATATGTTTTAACATATAAAACCTTCCATCGTTGCACTTATATATAAGTCCCATATATGTGTGCTTAACCCTTTATAACCATTTACAAAGGAATTAATCACAAAACATACATTTCTGCCTTGGTACGGCCTCTACACATTTCTCGAGGTTTCCTGTTTATCGCTGATCGCAATCAGGTATCGCTCCTTTGTGGGTCCTTAACACCTACATGCCTCATCACCCCTCTGAATCAGATATGCAACTATCAGAATCGTTAACACCACTTTTTACATTAAATGACTCGGGCACACACTTTATGGAATACAATGGAAACACATTGAAACTCCACTCCAAACCATATAAAGTCAGACTTCAAATGTTTATAATTCATGCCTATATTTATCATCGGGTCCGCCCTTCCATATCAAAGCTTCCACTACACTACTCCTCCTCCGATCTCCAATCACCGAAGCCTCTGATCAAATCTTGACCATCCATTGTATCCTTTGATCCAACAGTTGACATTACTCCCAACCATTTAAACTTGCGTGCCTATTCTCCACCGTCGATCTGCACCCAACAGATCTGATGGTTGTCCTTGATAGCGAGTAGATAACAAGCATGAGGATTAGCCACTCAACAAAGTTGTTTCCTCTCTCCTCCTGCTACCACATGTCGTTTTTTGAGTGGAATCGGCGCTCGTCCTTCAATACCGCTTACGGTTTTGAGATCGCCCGAAATCCACTTTCACTGTTACAAAACCATTGATGTGATATTCCTCTGTCTCCTTTGCGACTGGCTCCTGGTTGTTGATCTATAAGATCTAATGCCTGTTGTGCATGATACTTCACTTCTCTACTTTTCCCTTTACTTATGTTTTTTCCTCCATTTCAATGTTTTTTGTGGTTTCAGGGTACTTCAAAGGTTCTTCATCCTTCACTGTTTCCGCTGCTCAACTTCTCTGAGCTTAACTCCTCAGCGAATTCTTACTTCACTACCTCTCTAGAGCTTCACTTTGTTTCCTCAATTGGATTCAATGACCCATTTATGATTCCTCTGAATCATTCACTCCCTCTCTATGTTTCGTCGAATTCTGTCTACACACAACTATTACAGAATTGCAATTCACTGTAATTCAACACTCAAAACACACATATACAGGGTAGAAATTAACCTTTGTATTTATAAATATAAACAGTCAATTACATATCCGAGACTCTCTGTCTCTCACAAGTCTGATCTTCGATATCTGTGGCCCCCTTCTGAGCTCTGCCCATAGGTTTACATTTATACCAGAAAGGTTCGTTGAACTAATCCTGGTCCTGGTCCTTCTCCTAAAACTACTAAACTGACTCCTAAATCCTCTATCCTCTACATCCACTTCTAATCTCCATTTAATTCCTAAGAGCTCTCCTTAGTTCCTCGAATCATGGAACTGCTTAAAGAGTCTTCATTGACTTTAGACTCTTTTTTCATTATTTCCCACTCATGTTCTCATTTATTCGATAGCATTTACAAACATCTCACATTATCACTTAAAAGACTAAATATTATATTAACTTGAGACTTAGGAAACTAACTTCCCTAAAACACATTACCCCCTATTTCAACCTAATTACGATGATTTTCTCTTGGATTGAATGCTCCTACATCACTACAGGCTGGTAAGAGGGTATCGATAAGCCTTAAGGGCTTATCAATATGCATGAAGGCACATAAAGGGTATAAAAATAACATCACAACCATCTCTGGGTGCAGAAACTTGCTTCCAGCATCCCCTCATACTGCTTTGGGTGAGACTTCAGTTCGCGCTCCATGGATTGAGGCCAAAAGGGAAAATAATGTAGGGATTTGTTTGGAAAATTTAACTCTAAAACTGGTTCAGGACCCACTAAGCCAAAAAATTGTTTTGTTGCTGGTATCTACAGAAAGAGATGTGTGATGTCACATCACTGAAATCCAACAAAGAAAGAAATTGAAGACTAGTTGGATAGAAAGATCCATGAATTCGCGATGCAAGAAAATAGAAATCCACGATTGATGAAAGAACAGTGGTTGGATAGATACCTATACATAGAAATCCACGAAACCTTCTTATGTTCCTTCCCGATCAAATTATACAAGTGGATCACTAAATTGGCACACTAAATTGGCAGACGTCTAGGGAAGGTGGAGGCTTAACAGTCCAATAGTTTGGATGCTAGAGCTAGTGTGGAGATTGGAAGCCTTGAAAATAAGATCGTGCACGATGTCGATCATTGGCTTGATTGTGTCATCGGGGAATTTGTGACAGAGTTCGCAGTCGATACCTCGGCTAGCTACAATGAAGCAGAGTGACGCTTCTTCAAGGGACCGTCATGTAAGTATTTAAGGTATTTGAATACTTGGATTAAAATGCTCTTGTGTGAAAAGCAGGTTATGCAATTACCTTGATGTTTGGAGCTACGTAAAGTGGAAATTTATTTAGGGATAGCACGAGGACAGGTCCTCAATATAGCCCTCTAATTGAGCCTCTTTTGTGTGATGACGAAGGAGCAGAACAGGATTCTCGCAGAGTGTTTTCTAGTTAATAAGGTAAGGGTTCCCGCGAATACCCCATCCACCCACACCACCTCCATCTTCACCTCCACCACATACACCTTCGGCCACACCGCCTCAGCCTCCACCACCATTCAATATGGCGAATATAGTGAAGTTGCCCATTTTTAAGGGCTTGGGAAATGAGGACCCGGACCAGTTTTGGGTCGTCACGAAGGTTGTGTGGCAAGCTCAGAATATTACAAATGATAAGATGAAGAAAGAAACGTTGGTCACTTCTTTACAAGATCTGGTGCTAACATGGTACATTAAGTACTACACCGATAACCCGACAGCTACGCTGGTAGACATTCATACTGCACTGAATAAGCAATTCGTTAGACCCAAATCCTAAGTGAAATTAATTGTGGGATTCAAGGAAATCATGATGAAGCCTGGTGAGACACCCTGGGATCTGTATCAGAGATTGAAATGCAAGATCCATGAAGCCAACATGAATCTTATGTATGGACAACACCAGGAATGGTTTGTGGCTTCCCTCTTGCCTCATCTAAGGGTTGCTTTATCACAGCAAAAGATTGGGACCCAGGTGGAAGCCCTGGAAATTGTGATGAAATTGCATGAGACACCAATTCAAGATGTTGCTTTGGGAGTTCAGCAGATTCACACAAAGTTGTAGAATCTTTTCCTAGAGTTCCAAAGTATGAAGAAAGATAGAACAGCTCAGCCTGAGGTGAGTGAAGAAGTTTGGTGTTTGAAATGTAAGAGTTAAGGGCATGATAAAGATCATTGCCTTGTCTTCAAGAATTATGTTGCAAGAGGAGGGTTGATGCCTCTAAGGCCAGAAGCTCAAGCAAGGCCAAGTATAGGGCCCACGCTATGGTGTGTTATCTATCAGGTAGCTAGAAAAAATGTGACAGACAATTGTCACTTACTACAGAAATTTGTACAGACACCGCAACAACCCTTCTGCAACTTCTGCAAATCAGTGGGTCACGATGAGCATAACTGCCATAGTTATGAGCTCATGATGGATAGAACACCCATGTATCGGATGTAGATTGAAACTTAACCTCCAGATCAAGCCGTTGGGGAAGCGTGAGGGGGATATCAGGGGCATGGACGAGGCCGAGGTAGAGGAGAACCTACGAGATGTCATGGACATGTTATTTTCTACAATTGTTGAGGGCCAGGACACTATGCATCAGAATGTATGAATCTGGCACACCTGTCATGCAGATACTGTACTCAATTTGAGCACGGGACAAAAGTGTGGTGCAGGTAAATTCTCAGTGCAGACACAAACAATTCCTCTAGACCAAGAGGGTCTAGCCACAAAAAAGAAAACTATGGAAAATCTCCTTAAGCAAGAATCAATTAAGAGGGCCTACCTCTTAGAATGTTATTCCACTTGGTGATGATCTTGCTTCCTCACTCCAACTATCTTTTGTTTCCTTCCTTCGAATACCTGAAACAAGCAAACAAATAACAACAAAAAATGTGATAGCATACAACATTGTATTCAGCCTGATTAATAGGTCAAGGAACATTAAGCCATATAGATGTAAAATAACACTTCATGTAGGAAATCAATCAATAGTTTTATTCGTATAAATCGGAAAGAGATTACAACCAATGCCTTGACATTGGTAGTCTCCTCTGTCATATCCGAGTTCCCAAACTTCTGCTAGAATCCAATGAATAGACCCAAAAATAGAAGTTTTAAGGCCTATTTCCTCTAGTCTCAAACTAAACCAAAACACACTATTCTCCCTCAAACATACACTAGAAAGCTACATGCTATAGATGTCTTGTTGATCATTGAAACTCACTCCAAAACTAGTTTAGCTTGGGAAAAGAGAGGTTTATATAGCTTCGATGGATGGGAGATTGTTCCTCTCATCATGGGAGAAGGTATTATCTCTCGATTTTGTTCCATCCGAATAGGGGAAAGGATCTCAAACTGACTTCCTTGGCTCCACCTAGCTCAACCATCTACCAGACTTTTGTTACGAAGCTTTTAGAGCTGGAAGCTTTGACACCATATTTAAAAAACTTGCCAAAAGAGGATCGGAGAGACTGAAAAGGGCTCATTCACTCTGTATGGCACTAGGGCTAGTTTTAATCTCTGCAAATCAATGCAATGAGTAAACTGGTCAATAGTGCCCGTCTTGTAAAATGGGATAAAAGGAAGATTCTTGGGAAATTATGCAAATGGGAATTATTCTGCTCATGAAGAGGGACATACTGGGAGTTTCTTCATGATGGGAAAGCATGTAGGGTTCATTGTAGAGGTCCTCCAGGATCATGGATAGGGAGTACAGGGACAATGACAAAATTTTGTGCAACAGATGCCCCCTAAAGCGTGAAGGCCTAACTAGAGTGAGGGGTGAAATGCTGTAGAGGTGGATGCAGGGAACCAGAGTCCATCGTCAGAAAACTTGCAAGCAAGCATAAATACATGTACATCACTGAAAACTCTAACAAATGATACATGAATCATGGTATGGACGCAACCATCCAGAGAATGATCATGTAAATAGATCCAAGGCATGGGTGCAACCATCCAATAGAAAGGATCATAATGAAACCAAGGTATGGTCGCAGCCATCCAATAATGAGAAGGATCACATATAACAACTCATGGTATGGTCGCAACCGTCCATCTAAAAGAGACATCTATATCAATATGATCATGTCACATTACCTCACAACCTAGACTGGTGTAATCTAAGCATATGGTCTTGCACTCCAAACGACCCGATCAAAGTACAAATCCTAACATGTGAATGAATGTGTTGAAGTTGAACATGGTAGAAAGTCGCTTGATTACTGGCCAACGATGTGAATCGTTAACAAGTGTGAGAGAAACTACCAATAATGACAATGGATCTCAAGGTACCAACAACATATTTCAACGAATGTGAATAAAGGAACTGATGTCGAACACCCATGAAATCACCCGATCAAAAGCCAATGATGTGAGCTTATCATCATGTGTGAAGAACTTGCCATTAGGGCATGCAAGCTCTAAGGTACTGGAAGGGAGTGTCTCAGCCAACTTCCTGGATAATGAGCTGAAGTCAACAAGAAGTGACTGTGTCGAAGGAGGGCCATTATGTATCCCACATAATCGACACTAGACAAAGGGATGCAAATGATTTCAGATGATACAGAGAATCAGGAGTAAGTGTAACTGCAGAAGGACTAACTCTTGAACATATCGGTGACACAACCCTGGAGTTTGGCAGCTTTTGGATCCATAGGATCGGTGGTCATGATGATGTGGCAGAGATCAAATGGAAGGTAAAAATGAATGGCCCAACCCAGGAAGGTCAATGATGAAAACGAGGACATCCCAACCCGAGATGAAGCAGAAAGTGTCATGTTTAAGAGTAAGTTGTTGACACAACTGATAGAATTTCCAATTTCCCCCGCCATTTCTGGCAGGTATCCCAATTATTTTTTATCGCAAGCTTGAAGGGGATAGTATGTGCTTGCACTGTAACTTCATCCTTCGGATGAATCTAACCTAGTAAGTTTAATGAGCCCTAGGAAGAATAAGCTCACGTTCTTCATGGTGATGAATCCAATGTCATTTAATGTTTTAACGAGTCTGACAAAGGTGTATCTTAGTATCTTTTCATGTTTAGACAGTTTGAAAAAGACACAAAAAAGAAAACTCCACATGGTTCCTTTTCATACATTTGTGTCTCTCGAGCCCAAAAAGGTAGAAAATGATACTTGAGAGAACTGCTTGACCATTTCAGTCAAGGAGTACCTTTTACATAAATAGTTCATCCCAACCCGAAAAAGGGGTAAACATATAATGGGTGAACGACGTTTCACAACCTTTAACGAGTTCAAAACTACAAGAGCTCAATAATCTTTTCGTGTTTAAAGAGTCAGAAAAGAGCTTGAAAGTGGACCCCCCATTTTTATTATCTTTTATGAGTCAAAAATGGAAAAATACTCGGCGATCTTTTCATTTGAGTTTTACGAGTCGAGAAAAGAGTTTAAACACAACTCTAGTACCATCATTGATAACCCATCACCTGTCTAGCACAAAAGGTAAATGCATTATCCAACTTCTGAGGAAAAATAGGTCAAAAATACTTAAAAAATCCTAATATTTCATCAAAAATTAATAAAAGGAGGAAAAAGTAATTATTTTTTACCATTTACCATTTTACCTTTGTGTGAAGAGCTCTTTACCCACTTGTGCCCTAGTTTTTCAGGAGCAAATTGCAGGAGATCCAGGAGGCCATTCGTTGAGCCGTTAATTGCAGGTAGGAGCTAAGACCTTAAGCTCCATTTTCATGCTTATTTTACCTATTTTAAACCTTTTTTTTGGATTTTTGAGGAGATTGTGACAAAACAAATCGCCCTCGGTCAGCGTGATTTCCAAGCACGGAATCACATTGATCAGGGGTTATTGAAACTGTCAAATTCCATCGACGCTACTATTTTTAAAACAGTCGCGTAGGCGTCATGATTTGTTTTTCAAGTTTTTGCCTAATTTTTCCAATTGAATCCAAATTTCTCTCAACAAAGATGTTTATTGAATTGATTATATGGTTTTTGCAGGAAAAAATCGTGATAAATGTAGGATTGGAAGGAACGTTAGCATGAGTGTTATAGACATATTTGGGCACTACAACCCCAATCTCATAGGTCCATAAACCAAGGGCTTCTAAGCCCATAAAAGTTTTGTTACAAACCCTAAAGGAACAAGGTCAGCTAATTACATCATCTCCCAGAAGTTCTCCCTAAAAAACTACTCAGAACTGGTCAAAACTGGACCATCTCACTTGCTCCATGGTCAGGGCACAATGCATCTCACCTAATGCACACGGGGGGTGCGATGCATACTGAAACTCCCTTCTATAGGTTGCGATGGTCGAGATTAGACAAATGGCAGAGATAGTTTGCAAGGTGGATGATCATGGAATCTTCCAGAAACTTCTCCTGTGACACTTGCCTTTCTAAATTCACCCAAGGATGAGTATGAGATCATGAAATCTCCAAGTGGAACCAAGAACTATCAGAGAAATGACACTAATCAAAAACCCAGAAGCTAACTCACCCACCTACAAATATGGATCCCTCATCCTAGAGATCCAAAGGCTAGAATTTTGTATCTTGCAAGGAAGTGTTGTTGGTTTCTTTGTGGAACATCATAGTGTTGGGCGATCTAGCTTTTCATGAGCTGAAGAAGGGCTTTCATGCTGGGAGGATGGCGCTGGGTTAGATCAATGGGTTGTGATCCTCTCTTCTACTAATTTTATCAATAAAGCTATTTGAGTTTTCCTCCATATTCTTGTATATTTCTGATTGTATTGATATATGCATTTGTATGGTTAACATATATCTGATCCTATATTATTTATGGTTATAGATCTCTATGCTTTGATGGTATTATGCTGCTTTGACTCTACAGGTGTTCTTTGAAGCGGGACAAGTGAGGAAGGAGTGGCAAAGATCTGTCAAAGGGGAGAGGAAACAAGCAAGGAGCCAAGCGAAAGACTGAGGTTGGTACTCTCTGCTTCTCTCTCATCTATCTTTCATAAAGGAAAACACAAGTGACTTTAGTTTTTTTGTTTCTAAGATAGCTACCCATCTTAGTGGGACTAGCAACTCTGAATGGACACTAGTTTTCTCGATTAAAAAATGGCGACTCCGCTGGGGAGCAAATAGCTTGTTTGCTTGTTTATATTTGTTTGCTTTATAAACTACAAACAGAGCCTGAAGTTAAGCCAGCTGGCCTTTGAACTGCTTTTTCTATGCAACTGAAAAGTAGATAAATGTTGCTTCAGTCAATCTCTGGGTTAGTTTATGAACTAAACATTTGACTTGCAAACATTCTAAGTGCCCTGGTGGTAGCTCAAGTAACCTCATTAGATCAGCCCCTATGCTTTGTGTTTACTGCCTATCATTATCTCAACCTAAATCCCTGAACTAAGCTGCAAACTGTGAGAAAAAACCAAGCTCAGTCTTGTCCCTGGACCATCGCACTATCTCTCATTGACAGTCTGGATGCATCGCACCTCCCATGTGCTACAGGGGAGATTCATCCCTGTTTCCCTGTGTTACAGGTACAATGATTAGGTAAGATTGTTTCTGCCTCCAGATTTTGGTTTTCTCTTCAGTGTCTTCATCTTTATTCAGTAGTTTTTTTTCCTATGATCAGTATACCACTATTGAAACTCCCTTCCTTTGCATTATTAGCCTCCATTGTATAAATAATTGTGAATGTTTTTATGTATTTTTTTCCATTTACAGTTCTCCTTTGCAAACAGTAGCTTAATCGAACTATCATCTTTTGATTTGAAAGTGTGGCAAGTGTCATTTTCAGTCAAAGAAAAGAATCCTCCTCTTTTTGATAGTCGATTACACTTTTAATCTTATATTTGATTTGAACTAATGGTATTTCAAGTGTCGAAAGCAGTTTTCAATTCAAAATCGTGAAGTGTCGTCTTAGTCTTCCTTTCGTTTTGTAAAAAGAAAATTGTTAGTACTATCGCTTTGAAAGAAAAATAATTTAGATTTGTACTTAGCATTCTTTTTGCCATTCACACTTAAGAAAGTGGAAAACGAATACATAAATGTGCATTTTCATTTAGACTGCTTACAGAAATTGATTTAGGACAGTGCATCTTAGTGTGTGCTCTCTGCTCTATGTTGAAAGAATTTCACTTCTCTTTCCTTAGTAGCTAGGATTTTCATTGCAAAAAGAAAGAATAAACCATTGTTTATCATATTAGATTGCATATTTAGGAATTGTATATCTACATCACGCGGTGAACCTTAAAGGAAAACTTCTTAGGAAAGATCAACTATAAAATAAATTTCAGTGAACATAAAAACGCTTTGGAACCTAACGCACAACATTTAGAAGTCTAGGCTAGAGACGTATTCTAGCATCGTAAAGCCTGGTGACTATCACTTTCATCTTAGGTTGGGTGATTCCTCCTCTTTGAGATGACAAGTGCTAGTACGGACTTGTTCTCCCACATACCGTCGAGTATATATTTGGAGATCACAATAGGCTATATCCTTTATCCTTAGGAAATCGTGTCTACCACCTTATCGATCGCAATGCACTGAACACAACATTCAGGAAGATTGATTGCCATACTGTAAAAAGTATTCTGCAATTTTGCGATTGGTTTGGTAATCCCTCTGTCTAGATTTCCAAAGTAGTCACTTTCGTTCCTTTTCAAACTTCTTAAAAGAAAAGGTCCATTTGAGCACTTGTCACTTCAGGCTCATTAAAAATCGAAGGTGACTAGAGTCATCTTTAGCTTTTTCTCGACTCTTAAAAATTGAAAAAGCAAGTTGTGTCAAAGCGTCATAAAATTTATTTTAATCAGAATAATGTCATTGTTCCCTCGTTGGTCTTAGGTTGAGAAAATGGAGCCCACCAACCAAGGATTTCCCCTTGGGGGGAATCCTAGTCCCTTATCCTCTTGGGGAGATGTTGGTGCACCTCATATGGCCACATTGTCCCTTCCAGGACTGACAATTGGCCTGCCAGTATGGCTTTTCTCGACCTCTGTTGTTCAAAGCACTGTGATTCCTGAGCAATCAAATTAGCAACCGGATGATACTATAGTTACCCCCAACCTTCTACTTCATTTGTTTCTCCCTCTCCTTCTTCCTCTTCGATTGGTGAATCTAAAAACCAAGTAACTGAGAAGAAGAAGAAAGGGAAGGAGAAGAAGAAGAAGAAGCCAATGGCAAAAAGGGGCAACCATGCATCATTTGGTGAAAATCCACACACTGCACCATCCAAACCTAAATCTCCATGTGTCATTTGCAAGGGAGACCACTATCATCGAGATTGTCCTTGCATCCCACGGATCTTAAGAGACTGTTCTCCCTGCTTGCACAATCCAGTGTCCTCAACCTCTGACGATCATGTTGAAAGTACGCCATCAACTAGTGAAAATGAAGTCAATGGACAAAAAGGAAGATCTAAAATTCCTTGTAGATTGTGTGAAGGTGATCATGCCATCCACCATTGTCCCTTCCTAGACAAAGCTAAAAGAGTCTTGGATAACCGTCCTGCCTCACCGCTACGCTTCCTCTTGGATACAAGAAACTCTTGTCGAGTCCATCAATAGTTGAAAATCCGAGTGACACACCTTTGTGGTCGGTCGAAGCATCTATCATTGAAGATAAACCCTCGGAGTCCACACTGGACCAAATTCAACAGGTCAAGACGGCAGTCGACCCAGTCTTGTCTTCAGAAGGTCTACCTTCATATGATACAGTCACCAAAGAGAATGAGAACGACACCATTCAAATTCTTTTCGTCAACATAGAATCCGATGAACATGGGGGAAATCTACCTATTCCTTTACCATAGGAAGGAATTTTTTCAGATATTTACTCGACCATTTATTCGGTCCCTTCTCCAAGCAATCTAGTCATTTCCTTCGATTGGAATCTACTAGGTAGACCCCGTCTACCATCTAATTTACCTTTTCAAATCATAGTACAAGCCTACATAATGGTTATGGTTGGTACTATCATAGATGAAGGGGCTTCTGTGAGTATCCTTTCCTCAACTACTTGGAAAGCACTTGGTTCACCATTGCTTCTGCTTGAGATTCGAAATCTAACAAGCTTCAACAAAGGAACCAGTCGACCATTAGGGATCCTTCCAAGTTTGCCTATAACTTTGAGAAGGAAAACCGTCTACCTGAACGTAATGGTAATCCAAGGACCTTTAGATTAGAATCTACTCCTTGGGCGTGACTACATTTACAGCATTGGAGCTATTGTTTCCTCACTCTTTCGAGTGATGTGTTTTCCGCATGTGGCTAAACCTAGGGAGCATGCACCCTGGTCTTCTTCGGTAGGAAAAATTTAGGTATAGGGTAGGTTTCCGCAAAGGATATATGACTAGTCTGACACACCTGTCCATTTAGGAAAATGGGATTAGACTGGATTAGGATTCCCTCGTCAAGGTTAGGTGATTGGAACTTGAATCACCTTCGTCCATTTCGATGGACAAAGCCCAGGAAGTATTTTTGTCTGCTATGCAGATGGAACCATCTTGTGGATGCAAGAACTTCTGTATGGTAACCTAGAAATTTTACTACTCTATACCTGGGGGCATGCAAACCTTTATGCATGCAAGTGAAAAGTGACCATTTATTTTCTTAGTTTATAGGTTCTTAACCCTTTAAACTCATAGGTTGGCCATTCCTAGCTTGCATAACGAAAGGCTTCGGAGCAAAGTTTCAAATGGGGCAAGCTCCCTAAAAAATGAACCTTTCGATGAGACATCCTTATTATACGATTGGCGCGAGCAGTTTTACGCGAAGTTCAAGCTCGTTAAAAAATAAACCTAGTGATGAGAAAATGTTCCACCGGAGTTTAAGCTCAGTAAAAAAAAATGAACCCATCCTTCAGTAAATAACCATTGTGATCGCATAATCATCAGCTTTTGAGCCTTAGTCATGTTCTTACCATCACCTCCACTCTTTTTAGCCAATCATATGCCTCCATTTGATTGTTTACCCCTTTTGAGGAACAGCTACGATGAGTGATTCTATTAGCCATCTTCTTTACATCGTCGTGATTGAAAAGTTCCAACCCTTACCTGGAACTAGCTGCTATCCGAAAATATCACTCATTCCTCAAAAAAACAAGTCTCCTTTAAGCTCTTTTCATCTAACTCATAAAATATGAAAAGATTGCTGAGCAATTGACCTCTCTAGCTCATTAAAGCAATCGGAAGTTCTATCCCTCCTCTAGATTTTAATATTTTTGGACCTGAGGGATCATTACACAAAAAGATCGTGCACTTGTCTTGTTCGACTCGTTAAAACTATCGAAAAGTCATCCCTTTTGTATTATTTTATACTTTTTCGGACTTAAGGGAATATGCTACGAAAAATGATTACTGGAGTTTCATTTCTATCTCTTTTCAGACTCTCTAAAATTGAAAAGGACCGAGTTATCTTTTTCGTTAAACTTGTTAAAACAATAGCGACAAACTTGTCCATGCAGACAAGAGCGAGTTTCATTGTCACTAGGCTCATTAAAACGTAGTGACGGGTTTGCCTAAAGGGAAAATTATCGAAAAAGCATATGTTATACTCCTCAAGCTTGACAAAAAGAAAGAGGTACTGGTCAACAATGACTAGGGAAAAATTGGGAAGAAAACTTGAAGAAACTTTATTAGTAGCAAGTCACTCTTGAACATGACACTTTCACTCCATCACCATGATTGAGTCGAGTTGGGTTATTCCATTCACCAGTCATATCACCATTGGTCCTCCATACCATCCATCTTTGGGGTTAACACTACCAATCCATTTCAGTGTCACCGATATGTTCAAGAGAAGTCGCTCAGAGAATTCACCAACCCAGCTTACATCTCATCCGCTGCAATTTCTTCACACTTCATTCTTTCATGACCGCCACCCTGAACTTTGTATCATCAGATCATTTTCACCTCCACAAAATAGTTTGCTTCGTTTCGTGTCGTATATGTGGGATTCATTAAGGCCCTCCTACGGCAGGTCACTTCTTGTCGACATCAGCTCATTATCCAAGAAGTCAACTTAGGAACAACCCTTTCAGTACTTTGAAGCTTGCATGCCTCAATGGCAAGTTTCTCACTTCCGGCGACGAGTTTACATGAATAGCCTTCGACTGGAAGATTTTGCGTGGTGTTCGACATCGACTCATGTATTCGCACCACGTGAATTGTACTGTTGTACCTTGAGGATCTTCATCATTATCGGTGATTCCTCTCGCGCCTGTTAATAGCTTACATCATTGGCTGGTAATCAGGCGATGTCTTTCCATCTTCGACGTCAGAACATCCTTTCACATGGATCAACTTGTACTTCGGGCGAAGATTGAACGAGTTTGAAGACCCTGGATTTAGTTTCATCCATCCAAGCTACAATATATTCAGGGAAATAAAGACATCAAGTGTACATCATAACTACACATGTACATGAAAATGAATTTATAAAGCTAAGCATGGGAATGCCTGCCTCAGCTAGATCATGAAAATATTATGAATATAATTTATTGTATTGTATCTTATTACATATCACCTTCCAGTTTAAAAAACCTTGGATCCTCATGATAAAGCATTTCACCCGACATCAAAAGATTTACGACCTCATGCTTTAGGGGGGCAACTGTTATAGACATATTTGGGCACTACAACCCCAATCTCATATGTCCATAAACTAAGGGCTTCTAAGCCCCTAAAAGTGTTGTTACACACCCTAAAGGAACAAGGTCAGTTGATTACATCATCTCCCAGAATTTCTCCCTAAAAAACTACTCAGAACTGGTCAAAACTAGACCATCTCACCTGCTCCATGGTTAGGGTGTGATGCAACTTACCTAATGCACACGGGGGGCGTGATGCATACTGAAAAGCCCTTCTATAGGGTGTGATGGGTGAGAGTAGATAAATGGCAGAGACAGTTTGCAAGGTGGATGATCATGGAATCTTCCAAAAACTTCTCCTGTGACACTTGCCTCTCTGAATTCGCTAGGGGATGAGTAAGAGATCATGAAATCTCCAAGTGGAACCAAGAACTATCAGATAAATGGCACTAATCAAAAACCCAGAAGCTAACTCACCCACCTGCAAATATCTATATATGGATCCCTCATCCTAGAGATCCAGAGGCTGGAATTTTGTATCTTGCAAGGAAGTGTTGTAGAAATTTTGAATAATTTAACACATATTCAATGGAGATTATCCTGATCATGTACTATTGCCGAAAACATACACAATACATAAGCTCCTCTACGTTGATCATCAATATAGCAGCATCAATAACAATAAAACATCAAGAGCATTCACACATTAACACAGTATGTATCCCGGGGAAAGCATCTCGCTAAAAACCCCAACTATCTGTATATTAATGATTGAGTCATGTAACATTACACAGCATAATACTTCTCACAGTATCTCCACCTCTGTTACACACAATACAGCTCAGATATGATCTCCAAATCTCTTCCACTGCTTGCCTGCCTCCACTGCTCAATACCTGCTCAAGAACTGATGAGAATGGCTCACCAAACTCGTTTTTCACCTGCAAAATAGTCACTCGCTCTTTGTGGACGTGAGCATAAGCTAAAATGTGGGCAAATACGTGGGCAAACTCATTGGCATACTCAATCCCTTGATTGTGCAAGATCTGGTGCACAACTATAGTCATAACTGATAGCAATCTGATTCTCTACCACCTGTCCCTGTGAACTGAACATGCACTGACATGCAACTGAGTTACTGATGTATTCATTAGTTGTATTATGAGTTATTAACTTGTGAATTAATTAATAACTAATTCACCCAACTCATCTCTAGTCTATTTGCCAGTTAGACTAAATACAACCAGTTTAACAAAGCTAAACTGAACACAACTCCATCAACTCCACAATCAACTCCACCAAACTCAACTGATTGAGTTCTAACTGAAGTCATGCATGCAACAAATCAACTGACTCATAAGAAAAGTGTATTTCCTTCTGACAGCTGCATGTGCCACCTCTGTAGCTCAAACTGAAGTGCTCCAAGAGAATAATATTAAGTTTATAGTCCAAATATTATTGTAAGATAATAATATTTGACTTTTCTATTTTTGACAGCCAGCCTAAAAATAGACTTGATCACTCACACTTTCATCAAAAATAGAAGTCCATCTATTTTTCCCAACTTGATCAATCATCCATAAACAGTAACCTGCAATCCATAGACATGATCCATATGTCTAAAAATAGACATAGTCAAAAAATAGACTTGCGCCAAAAATAGCCTGTGGCCCACTTAGTGAAGGCGACTCTTTTCACTAAGCTCCATCATCTTGTTGCAATCTCAACACTCCCTCTCGACAAGATATGGATTATCAGCAACCCCTATCCTGCATCGGTGGTACTCGAATTTGCTCCTGGTGAGAGCCTTCGTCAGAATATCAGCATCCTGA
>APFE030467840.1:63912-103608 GCA_000404065.3 Pinus taeda | reverse complement strand
CAAAAATAACAATAGTGGGATTCTATGGGGCACAATAATAACAATATGGGGAAAATAGGGGCACAACAATAACAATAAGGGATACAATGACAATAGTAATGGGGGAATCACTAGTATTATAGAGAGCTAACATGCCCCTCTCCTTCAACAAAGTGTTGTCCTCAACGCTTGAGTAGTTATGGATGCTTCTGTATAAAATTATCATCTTCCAATGTGGAATCTTCAATGGGTAAGTTCTTCCACTTGATGAGATACTCTGAAATTGATCGATTTCGTAGCTATCGAGTTCTTGTTTCTTTGACTACTTTAGGTTCCAATATGATTTTTCCTTCCTCATTAAGTTCTGAAAATATTGTTTGAACTGGAATCTTTTCACCTATAACCTTATTTAAGTATGAAACATGGAAAACTAGGTGCACTCGGGAAGCTAAGAGAAGCTCCAATTTGTATGCCATAGTACCTATCTTTTGCAACACCTTGTATGGACCATAATATTTTGGTGATAATTTATTATCCTTCTTAGCTTGCTTGAGGAAAATTTGTTTATATGGTTGTAGCCGTAGGAATACCCGATCACCTACATCAAAACTTCTTTCACTGCAATGTTCATCTGCCTGCCGTTTCATTATATTCTGCGCCAAGGTGAGGTTATCCTTTAAGAGTTGGAGAACTTGTTGCTAATTCTCGATGTGACCTTCCACTGCTTGAACCTTAGAATTTTCTCTTAAATATGATGTGATGGATGGTAGATGATGTCCATAAAGTGCCATAATTTTTGTTGCAGTATGGAAGTGTTATACCACCATTCAACCAGAGGCAACCATTTGACCCATTGTGTTTGTTTATCAGATACGAAGAAATGAAGATATCCTTCCAAACATTTGTTTACTATGTCAGTTTGCCCATCAAATTAAGGATGATAAGATGAGCTATGAGCGATCTGAGTACCAAGACAAGAAGATAATTATGTCCAAAAATTTCCAGTGAAATGGGATCTTTGTCGCTTATAATAATCTTTGGGTTTCCATGAAGCTTTTGAATTGTTTCCATAAATGCAGTAGAAATCGTACTCTCTTTAAATGGATGAGATAATGAACAAAAGTGTGCATACTTGGTAAGTCTGTCAACTACCACCATGATAACACTCTTTCCTTCGGACTTGGGTAAACCTAATATAAAATCCATTGGAACCTCCTCCCAACATTGGCTTGGAATGGATAAAGGTTATAATAGTCTTGGGGTCTTAATTGTTTCAACTTTATTTTGTTGGAAACCCAAACATTCCGCCACAAACTTTTGAATATCTGATTTAAGGCCATCCCAAAAGAGTTCCTTCTTAACACTGTGGTAGGTTTTTAGAAATCTTGGGTGCCCTCCTAAGGGAGAGGTTTGCAATTCCCTAAGAATCTTTTGTTTGAGTTGGTAATTCTTACATACGTATAACCGATCTTTGTACCATAACGAATCATTTTTCCAGATAAATGTATCAGATGTACTGGGATCTTGTTCTATCTTTTTAATGAGTGCCCACACTTTCTTGTCATTCTTCCATTCATCCATTGCTTCGTTTATCCAATCTGTTTGGACAATAGAAATGGTGCAAAGAAATGCTTCCACATCCTCAATTCCTTTCTTGAGAGTGAATCTGCCACAACATTTTCCTTCCCTTTTTTGTAGATGATTTCAAAGTGATAGCCCAACATCTTTTTTACCCATTTTTGCTGCTCTGCTCTTCAAAGTATTTCCATCATTTCCTTCTCATAAATATCTTTGTGTAAATACTTTCCGTTGATTGGATGACTTTTGAAAGCAATGGGTCTTTCCTCTTGCATTAAAACAACACCAATTCCGACAACTTGAAGAAGCAGAGAAGAAAGGCTTCCCTTTAGGCTTGAAAGGATGGTGGTCTGAGCACCGGAGCAAGGCAATCATGGCCTCGAAACGCTGCTAGCGTTCGCACTGACCTGCGGTGGCAGGCGGTTCTAATCTGTGTCGGACTGACCTGACAGTGGCAGCGTTCTGCCTGGACGGAGTCTGGGCGCAACTCAACAATGGAACCCCCGTTGGGGGAAGGCGACAAAGAGCGGAAGGACGGCAGAAACCAGCAAGGACCGAAGCTTACCAATGATGACGACTCAACACACAATATGACAGCGGAGGAAACCATGAACAATAACAACAACAACGCAGCCAATAAGGTAAAATCTTCTACCTGTAAACCTGTAGCAGCCTGCAGGCCTGAAGTAGAATTGCCCAGCCATTGTATCAATGCCCGCATTCAGTTTATGCAAGATCGAGCCCTCATTGGCAAATTTATGGGACTTTGGCCCACAGAAAGGGCTCTAAGACACTGGATAAATAGAACATGGAAACCCAAAGGCGAAATAACCCTCTTAATAGGACCAAAAGGCTTCTTTACAGCCATCTTCAACTGTCTTGAAGATAGAAACAGAGTATTTGAGGGCGGGCCTTATTTTTTCAACTCGGTAGGGCTTTTACTCAGAGAATGGAAAGCTAGATTTAACCCAGATACGGAAGATCTAAGTTATGCCCTAGTCTGGATCCGCTTATACTCACTCCCTTGGGAGTACTGGGGGGAGGATTCGTTAAAAGCTCTTGGATCAGCGTTGGGTGACTTCGTCAAAGTGGCCGAAGAAACAAAAGCCAAGAGATACACCACCTATGCCTCTTATGCCAGAATATGTGTCTATATGGACCTGAAACAACCTCTTCCAGACACAATACGCTTATTTCATGAAGATCGTGATTGGATTCAAGTCCTAGACTACGAGCACGTCCCGTTTCGCTGCAGGCGGTGCCATGCTCTGGGACATCTCTTCCGAGATTGTCCTCTGAATATCAAGACTGATGTTCCAAGAAAACCAGATTCTCAAACCCAGGATAGGTTCACCAAAGTAACAAATAGAAGAAGGGGACATAAAAAGACTCCAGCCGCTCAAAAAGGGAAAACAGAGACGAAAGCGAAATCTCAGCCATCAACAAGCAACAACTTTGAAACGTTAGCGCAAGAAGACCAACCGGATATTCCTGGATCGAACTCAAAAACCTCCAAATCCAACAAGCCAGAAGCACTACTGAAGAACCAAGAAGATGGTAAAGAAAAGCTAGCTACAGAGACATGGACTAATCCGGATATGGAGATAGATAACCCATCCCACACAAAGGATAAAGGAAAAGAAGCAGAAAGTCAAACGCAAGAGGCATAGTTCATGGAAGATGATAGTGAATCAATCGATGTGGGGGAACTTGACCTCCTTGGACTAGAGCAAGCATGCAAATCAGGTAACTTCGATAAAATCCCCGAAACACAAGTTGACAATCTAGTAGAAATTTTGAAAAGGGCCCAAAAGAAATACTCACTGGGAATCCAGACAGGCAGCCAATGGGATGGCAAATTTATATACAAAGACAGCAAAAAAAGAGGCAGAAAGACTGCTCTAGAAAGAACAATCAAGATTGGAGAAGTTTTGGTGGAGTCAGGCAGATATGCCAAACTCACCAAATATTTCAACACCAACCCCAAAACTTCTCAATGAAGCTAATCTCCTGGAATATTAGAGGGCTGAACAGCCCCAGGAAAGGAAAACTACTCAAAAACTTGATCATGGAAGACAAACCAACCATTCTGTTTCTACAGGAAACAAAATGTAACTCAATAACCTTGGAAAGAATCGCAGCCACAGCTTGGCCAGGTGGACAAGTCACTACGGTAGATGCTCAAGGCACCTCAGGAGGATTGGCGATTCTCTGGGATGCAGGGAAAATACAACTAAATAATACTCATGCAAACAAAAATCACATACACACAGATTTTCATATAAGGGGCACAAATATCCATGGCCATTTATCTAATGTTTACTTCCCTCAAGAAGGTCCTCAGAAAGCAGCAATCCTAGAAAATATATCTCAGCTCAACGCTAATAGGCAGCATCCGCTTTGGATCAACAGAGACGGCACCTTACTTAAGGATTTCATCCAACATAACTGGTTGATCGATATTCCAACAGCAAATGGCCTATTCACCTGGACAAATAAGCAGGTTGCCCCTCTACAAATTGCGTCCCGACTGGACAGATTTCTATTATCTGACAACGCTGTCCATCTTGGTGGAGAGTTTACTGCGCATATAATACCTTTTTCTGGATCTGACCACTGGCCAATAGAACTACATTGGAATTGGCCGGGAAATAGCATAAAAAGACCATTTAGATTTGAAGCTTTCTGGTTCACTCACCCAGAATTTAAGGAGTTCATTCAGAATGCTTGGCAAAATAGCAACCCAACTGCACCCACCAAAATGGCAAGATTCCAAAAAAAGCTGAAGATGCTCAAAGCTGAAATCAAAAGATGGAACACAAACACCTTTGGCCACATCTTAAAAGAGAAAGAGTGTATCATACAAGGAATAAAAAAGACGCAACAACAAATCCTTTCAGAGGGACGCACAGAAGAATTGGCACACAAAGAACAAGAGATGGAAGGAAAACTTCTAGAAAGGGAGAAACAGGAGGAGATATTATGGCGACAAAAATCCAGAATCAGATGGCTCAAGGAAGGAGAGAAAAACACCAAGTTCTTCCACAAATCGACAGTCCAAAGGAGAATGAGAAATCACATATCTCAAATCATCACTACTCTGGGAGAAAAAGTGGAAACCCAGGAAGAGATTGAACAAGAATTCATTCAACACTTCAAGGAAATGAGCAAGGAACCAAATGTAAATAGAACATAAGCCATAGAAGGCATCACGAGGCACATCCCGCGTCTTATAACAGAAGAGCAAAACTCTTTACTCCTCAAGCCGGTAAGCCTTCAGGAAGTGGAAACAACTGCCAATTCCCTCAAAGCAGGCAAAGCTCCTGGCCCCGATGGATTTACGTCCAACTTCTTTCATTACTTCTGGGAACTTATTAAATGGGAAGTCTGGCAAGTGGTAGAAGAATCCCGCAATATGCGTTGGATGTACCCAGGACTGAATGCTACTTTCATAGCCTTAATCCCGAAATCAGAGGAGTCCAATAAGCCTGATAAGTACAGACCAATAGCCCTATGCAACATCATCTACAAGATTGTTTCGAAGGTGGTTGCGTTACGATTAAAACCAGTGCTTCCTCTCATCATCTCTCCAGAATAGTCGGGCTATGTGGAAGGACGTCAAATCACAGACGGAATCATACTCACCCATGAGATTATCCATTCCCTCAAGCAATCAAAAAGACCAGGTATGCTTCTAAAAATCGACCTCTCGAAAGATTTTGATAGAATAAGCTGGGAATACATGCAAAAAGTTTTAAAAGCTTTTGGTTTTGATAATGCTTGGATTCGTTGGGTCAGCAGCCTTATCTCCTCTGCCTTTTTCTCTATCCTCATCAATGGCATTCCGACCTCTACCTTCCGCTCCTCTAGAGGCATAAGACAAGGGGACCCCCTCTCGCCTTTCCTTTTCATTATTATGGCGGAGGGCCTGGGCCGTTGTATTAAAAATGCCATTCAAGCTCAAGATCTAAAAGGCATCACCCTCCACCATGCCCCCACTGTCTCTCACCAGCAATTCGTTGACGACAACATGATTTTTGGTTACCCCTCTGTCCAAGAAGCCCACACTTTAAACTCTCTGCTCCGTCTCTTCTCTAAAGCTTCGGGAACTCTCATAAACAAAGCCAAATCCCAGATCTTTTTCTTTAATACCCATCCAACCACACAGCGGGCCATTGCTCGTATTCTAGGTTTTTCCATTGCTTCTCTGCCCTCCAAATACCTCGGCGCTCCTCTCTTTGAACATGCCAGGAAGCATTCTTCCTGGTCCTCCCTTCTGGAAAGTTTAGAAGCCAAGCTTTCCCTTTGGACTCACCATTCTCTAAATATGGCCAGTCGAGTGGTTCTAATCAAAGCTATTCCGCAATCAATGCCGCTCTACCTTTTTTCCATTCTGGCAGCTCCAAAATGGGTTCTCAAAGATATTAAAAAGTTACAGAGAAATTTCCTATGGGGCTGCTCTGGTCCCAACAGGAAATGGGCTCTTGTCAAGTGGGAGAAAGCATGCCTCCCAAAAATTGGAGGAGGGATTGGAATACGGGATCCTGAACACAGTAACATAATCATGGAGCAAAAATTTGGTGGAAATGGCTAACATTCCCAGATACCCAATGGGCACAAATATGGACAGCGAAATATGCCAACAATCTGCCTCTGGAGGAGCGGGTAAGAATGACAGAAATCAGTAAAGGTTCATCCATTTGGAACTCTGCAATTATAAACAGGGACCTTATTCAAAAGCATAGCTTCTGGGAAGTCAAGAATGGATGTATGGCACGATTCTGGACGGACTCTTGGCAACAATTACCCTGCATAAACAACCTCATTCAAGACATTCCCAATCAGGATCCCATTCAACAGGAAAAGATCAATCAATACTGGACCACTAATAATACCTCAGATCACAGGGAATGGAAGATAGCCAGCGCTATCTTACCTTATGGCGCAGCTGAGAGCCAAGCAGCGTTAGCAGAGGAGCTAAAAAAGAGAAAAATACTTAAGGAGGATGGCCCAGATTCACTGAGATGCGGTTATGAAGAAAAAGGAACTTTCACATCCAAAGAAGCCTATCATATTCTTATAAAAAGAAATTACATCAAAGACAAAATATGGGAGCGAATCTGGCAACCTACCATCTGGCCGAAGATCTCCACATTTCTTTGGCTGCTGACGCACAACAGAATTCTTACCTGGGACAATCTCAGGAAGAGGAAATTTGCCGGACCCTCAATATGCCTTAACAGCAAAATCGAGGAGGAATCAGCAGCTCAACTTATGCATCTATGTCCCCTTAGTCGCAGGATATGGGAGAAAGTCTCTTTTCGCTGCCAGAAGGAAGTAAGAGTCCAGGGTGACATAAACACTACACTTCGATCTTGGCCACAGCAGCCATATCAGTGTAATATACTCAACACTCTCTGGCAACTCATCCCAGGTACAGTAATGTAGAATATCTAGAAAGAAAGAAATAGGAGAGTGTTCAAAGAACAGGCTATGGATATGGAGCAAGTTTGGACTATTATCAAGTAGAACCTTCAGGAATCTCTATCGATCAAAAGCTGGTCCCAGGACGATTTTCCTTCGAGTAATCAGGAACAAGCAATTTGGAACAATTGGCTATTCCAAGTCACCTCCCCCAATTCAGCTCAAGCTACATCTGCCATGAAAGTAGCAAAAACCATCACCAACTGGTCCCCTCCCCCTAAAAACACTTATATCCTCAACTTCGACGGAGCCTCCAAAGGCAATCCAGGCATCACAGGTTATGGAGGAATTATAAGAAACTCTCAGGGAAACTCTCTAAAAATCTACTTTGGATCAATAGGATGGAACACTAACAATGCAGCAGAGCTGGAAGGACTATGGCAAGGACTTCAAACTGCTCAACTTCAGAGTTTCTTCCCCCTCATTGTGGAAGGAGACTCTCAAATTCTAATTAACATGGCTATCAAAATTCAACAAGGATCTCCAGCCCAGAAGGTCAGTAAGAGTTGGAGGTTGACCACCAGACTTGAATCTCTCCAAACCTGGCTTCAGAACAACCAAGCCACCACATTCAAGCACACCAGATGTGAAGGGAACAAAGCTGTTGACTTCTTGGCCAATCTTGGAGCAAAGCATTGCAAGGAGCACCAGGAAGGAACCCCTCAGGTTATTGTTTCAGCTTCGGAACGAGCAACCCTCCAGGAAATCCTTAACAGTGATATGCAGCTAGAAGCAAAGGAGTACCCGGATGCGGGTGACACGTTGCAAGGGGCTGACCATGTGATTGACACGAGAAGCCTTCGGCGTGAAGGCAACCTGTCCGGAGATCAATGAATTCCATTAACTGCGCATTGACGGGCATTCAATGCCATTTCCTCTGCTCGAGTTATCAAGGAATGGAGATAGCAGCAAACAGAATGTTGGGGTATGATGATTTCAGTTTTACTGGCTTTCCTGTTCAGGCAAAAGTTTACGACTCTGTCCTGCAAGAGAAAGAAGCTCTGCGGGCAGAGGAGAAGAGAGTAAGTGAGAGCAAGCAAAGAGGCCAACTCGCTTACTGGTCCAGGAAGCCAAACTGGTTCAGAGGCGGCAATTGTTTTAATATTTGGCCCCCATTGTTACATTTCTTCACGGCGAAGCTTGCTCAGAAGACCCAGTTGCAACTTTACAGCTTCAGGATGCCTCTCAGAGGTCATGCCTCGCCTAGTAGGGGTAGAAATTCTGGTAAGAAGGCGAAATCTGGGGGCAGAGGAGCGCATAAACCGCAGAGGATTTCACCTTTGGCCTGTGCCCCGCCCAGTTCTCTGGGCTCTGATGAATCCGACTCGGATATCATCAACTCGGTGCAGACGATAAGATTCAATTACATTCGTCGCAGCAACAAGCCAATTATTTCTGCAATAATTACAGTGGTTTTTTCGGAGGAAAATGATGGAGTAGGCAAGGGAAAAGGAATCTCTGAGGAGCAGGGGTCTAGCTCCGCCAATTCCTCTCAGAGAGGCAGCCAGGAGGAAAGCTCCTACCTACCCTCCTCTCAGAGCAAGCTTGAAGAGGAAAGCACTGGCTTTCAGTCCAAGGAGCAGACTGAGGCTCTTCGAGAGATTTGCAACCTTATGGACATGGATATAACCAGTTCGGTCGCCAAGAAGATACCTGAGGAGAACAAGAAGCCTGAACGCTTCTTCGGTGGTCGTCTGTACCCCATTCTCCCTCCAGGTTTTCTGAGACTGGAGGACATTCCGGCAGGCATGGAAATCGAGTTTTTGCCGGACCCAGAACGCGAGGAGGCGGAATGGAAGGCCGAGCAGGAAGATGCAATGCAGAAGGATAATGAGAACCAGGCGGATGCAGAAGAAAGGAAGGAGTAAGGTAATCTTCCTGCTCTTTTTGGTTTTTGGTTTTGTCACGAGGAACACCCGCGCTCAGTCCGTTCCTGCTCTTTTGATTGCGTGTGGCAACTATGTCCACCTGGGAAGCGTCCAGCATGCCACCATTGCTCAGATTCGGGCGCCGACGCCACCCGTGTTCAGTCCGGATAGTTTGATGTGTTCAATTTCCATCCTCCCTCACTTAACAGGCATCTTGTCTCTGTCTAGTCACTTTTTGTTTATGTTTATGCTAATTCCGGGCTATAATGTTAATTTTGTAAACTGGAATTGTAATGGTGGAAACAGGAACTGTATCAAAGCCTGTAATCTCAGTTTTTGGTTTGGTAAACTTGTCAGAGAGCTGTTCACGTGCTCTCAGAGGTTTCGACCTCTTGTATATATCCTTTTCATTTTCTTAATATAAATAGCTTAGCATTTGCCCAGAAAAAAAAAAAAAAAAAAAAAAAAAAAAAAAAAACAACACCAATTCCATTTCCTAAGGCATCACATTCCACAATAAAGGTTTTTGTGAAGTCTAGTGTAGCTAATATTGGTGCTTGGCACATTGCCTCTTTAAGATGTTCAAATTCCTTCGTTGCTTCTGGAGTCCATGAGAATGCATCTTTCTTCATTAATGTTGTTAGAGGTGCTGATATTCTCCCATAATTCTTAACAAACTTGCAATAATACCTTGTCAACCCGAGAAATCCTCGTAGATGCTTTATGGATGTGGGGATTTTCCATTCCTTAATGGTTTTAATTTTACTAGGGTCTACATTAACGCCTTCATGAGATACAATATGACCCAAATATTCCACCTATTTTCTCCAAAGAAACATTTGGAGATTTTTCCATATAATTGTTTCTCCTCCAATAGTTTGAGCACCATGTCAACATGTTGGACATGATCCTTCCAAGACTTGTTGTAGATTAGTATATCATCAAAAATATTGTTTGGTCAATTTAGTGTGTCCTAAATTGCTACATTAATTATCAATCCGGGATTCGTAAGCTGATGAAGTGTGGCGCACTATATGTGCAAGACAACCTATTTCTTACTTTTTGTCGTTTTTGATTTTTATTTTGTTTTGGGGGTTTTTTTATCTTCGTTTATCTCCTAATGTGAATGGAAATTCTATCCCCGAGTTTTAAGAATACTCTAGAATGCAAGTATGGATATAGATTTTAAGGCAATTATGTCCTCTATAATGATTTCTAGATCTTAACACTCCAGAGGGTCTTAGAACATACTAATGATGAAATTAATACTTGAACAAGAATTAAAATATGCTACTATTCAAATCAAAAACAAATAATGAACTACTTGATCATGAAACCATTATCCCTGCTGTTCTCTAAATACAAAAAAATGAATTAATACTTCACTCAAACAAATAAAAAATTGCAATCTAATAAAAGTAAAATCAATTCACATCATTCATAGTTCAATACCTCGCCAGGTAGTCTAAGCTATGGCTTTCAGAGATAACATCAATGATATGATCAAGTTGATATCTAATTGCAGAAAAGTAAAACTAAAATCAAATCACATCAATCATAGTCTGATACCTTGCCAGGTAGTCTAAGCTATGGCTTTTGGAGATAACATCAATGACATGAGCAATCTGATATCTAAACTAACTAACAAAGCAAGTAAATAAAACTGAAATCAAAGCATTACTGGAATTAAAAAAAACTAAGGAAAGTAAAGTCAGTAGAGAGGCTAATTCCATGTCACTAGTTATTGCAAAAATGTATGAAAATACCCGGGCCTACTTTATCCTGAAACATACACACACTGATCAGTGTTAACAACAATATACAAAACTTGTAAAATCATGAACATAAATGAAATGTTAATACCATGGATGAAATATATACACAGGTGGATAAATATGAAGCATGTGCAATAGAAATAAGGAAGCAATATATGAAAATTGTACAACAATAAGGAAAACGAAACCTCAGTGCGCAAGGGCCCTCTGCACAACCTCGGTCAACAGGCTATCAGTCAAGAGTTATTCTCACACAATCATGTAGAAACAAAGTCTTCTTTTATATTTCAAAACAGCGTTACCACAGTGGGACTAGTGTCACAGCACAGTAAACTTTTACAACAAAATTACATTAACAAAAGACTAACTATATGCATATAGAAACGCGTTATTTATAACAAAAACTTCATAACTGTTTTCCTATGAAACTACGTCAATAGAAGACACATAAAAGATAGCGTCCATGGATTTAGCGTGATGGTTGCCGAGATTATTAAATCTATCAAAATAGGTTGTTGGATTCACATGTTGGGCAAACTACAGGTGTCAACATGACCCCAGGGATCTAGAAACGACCACGAATCCTTCACGTGTTTGAAAACAGAGTCCAGATGTCGTATGACTCCTTTGTTAGACCATCCTTTGACCACCGTTGATCATGACTTTCCTTAATGAATCCGGCTAAACCAATAGCACCTGATCCATTTCCAGGTCATTTCTAACTTTCCCACGTGTCTGGTTTTGCCGGATGACACCTGCAACCTAGAGTTTAACAAAAACAACTGCGGAAAGTTGAACCAATTGTGGAAAGTGGCTGCATTCTGCAGTTCATAAGCAAAATCTAATTCAAACAGAAAACACAAAACATAGTTAGAAAACCACTTTAAATGCTCTTTTAGAATCAATATGCAATGATGTTGATAGCTTATGAGGTCCAGGTGGGTGGAAAAAGTTTAGGAAAATGTGTAGGAGATATGTCGTTTCAGGGCTCAACATACCCCCACTGTGAAGGTGTTGCATGTCCCCATGCAACCAAAACTTTGACCATATTCCCTTCAGTCCATTTGTTCTGAGACCTTTGCTAGCACATACAACTCTCTTCTCTTCTTTCTTGGTACTGCTAACATCCTAGGCTTCCTCATTAAGCACTTGAACTTGAGGTTGATAAGAGCTCTACTCAACCTCCTGCTCTTTTTCTTCAACTTCCTATTCTTCTTCTACCACAGCCCAAAATGCAACATGGTGTTGTCATGGATGATCTTATCCAATCTACTTTGTTCCTTTAATGTTTCATTCTCTCTCCTGATGTGTCTATTTAAGACCTCTAGTTCAAAAATTTCCTATTTCAGTGATTGGATTAGGGCTTCCTGTGCTTCATTAGGCTGGGTGGATGAAGTGTCAGGGTCTGTGGCAGTCTTCTCCAACAATTCAATATAATCATACATTTCTTATTGGTTTGGGTCTACCTCAGGGGTAGTCTTCCTTGTGCTAACCCCAAAATCCAGTTGAGAAGGACTGTTCTCCAAATCTGGCCGAGAAGGACTAATGTCAAAATCTGGCTGAGAAATAGGAGTAGGGTTTGGGCTACAGCCCGGAGAGATTGTTGAAGGATTTTCTAGTGTTTCCCCTCCTAATTCAATGAAGTGGGGTCCTTTTGTTTGTACTGTCCTCAATTTCCCTTTAAGCCTGGAGCTCCTCCTTAAATTTTGTGAGCTAGTGGCTTCTTTCTCCACACTATGTTTTCCTTTCCCTTTCTTCTTTGCTACTACTGATTGTTCCTGAAGATATACTAGTCTTTCAAACAGTATTTGGTGGTCCTCTTCTGAGGAAGGTTTTGGGGTTTGGTAGACAGCCTCAATGTTTCCTTCCCCCTTTAATTTTCTCTACTTCCTATCCTCAATTCTTTCCTTCTTACTTTCAGACAATTTTTCTTCTTGATTAATTTGTTTGGCTATGTTAGTAGGAGTGTCTTGAATTCTCACACTGGTTTTCTTCCTCCTACTCTTCCTTGCTAAGTTGCTCTCTGGTGTTTCAGGTGGATCTTGAAAGAAGTTTCTAACCAAAAATTGTTGCCAGGTGTCCTTATTTTCCTTTAACTATATTTCAATTAAAAGTTTCACAAGCCCGTGATGGTATAAGTGGGGTTCTACGTCCTCCAAATTCTTTTGGACAGTTATGGACATCTTTTTCAAACTATTCAATAAAAAGTAAGGCAGATTGAGGGTTTGATTTTCTAAGAAATTCATTAGCAACCAGGTGTGATACATATACATGGACCCAAAACGTCCTTCACAGGTAATGAACTTTTCGATAATCAATAATAAATTGGCCCACTTTTCTTCTAAAACATAGACAAGGATTCCTCGTTTGAAAATAGTTATATCCATACCTGGATTGCGTAGGATAACTCTCCAAGCCTTCTCGTCAAAGATTTTGTTCTTGAACCACCATTCTCCCTCGTGTGGGACTTCTGTAGCGGCTGCTATAGATGCCTCAGTGACTAAAAATTTAAGGTCTCCAACCTCAACCTCCATACCATTAAAAGACCTCGCAAAAGTCCTCGTATTTCCTTATTGTAGCCCCTGAGTATGATTTTCAATTGCGGATGCCCCTCCATGAACTTGGGCCCTTTCGGTTCTGCTCTCAACAAAAGACCCATTTCTTCCTCCTGTCTTAAAATATGTTTGCGTGAGTAAGGGATTAACGGAGGTGAGACGGCTAGGTTAGCATGGAATGGACAAGGTTTATGGAGAAAAAAAAACCAGTGATTGTAAATGGATAAACAGAGAATAGGTAGCGAGAATGAGTTCACGAAGTGGAGCGGAGATTTATGTGAACAGGGTAGAAATGCAAATGTAACTTCAATAGAACAGTAGGGGAGTAAAGTGCTCCCGACAGAGTTTTAAACTGGACGGTTGTGGAGTAGACATTATCATGCTCACAAAATGGCTGCGGAATTTGTGCAATGGAGAAGAGTCGTGATCAAATCAATTACATCCCCATAATTACACGTGGAGTGTCAAAGTACAACCAACATGAGTTAAATCCGGAGGCTGATCATGAGGCCGTTTGAAAATAAATGAAAGAGTTGTGGAGAAATCATATAAAGGTCGTGGAATGGTTATGGAAGTTATCAATGCCAATCATTGCATATAATGGAGTTGTGGTTTCATAACTATATAAAAATGTGCTTTGAATGCTATTTGAAATAAATCTTACTCATACCTTGGAACTTTTGCCACTTTTCGCCCATTAACCTTTGATCAGCTGCTCCCCGTTGATGCTTTGAGGTGCCTCATATCTTCGAAATAGGTCCTTGGTGATACCTGCATTTGATTATTTTTATTATTGGTCTAACATCTGACTGTCATTGTTGAATAACATAGTGCTAGCTTTGAAATCAACAACTGGCTGTGAAATCAGTATCTAGCTACGAAAACAGGATTCAGCTGCGGAAACTGATATAATGAACATATGAATGAATGGAGATGGATGAATGATGACTGAGTGAATGAAAATTGGTCATGAAAATATTTTTATTGGTGGAATGAAATGAAATGAAGTGAAATGGAGTAAAGTGGAGTGAAATGAAGTGAAGTGAAGTGAAAGAGAGTTTTTTTTTTGGAAAATATAGGGCGTTAGAAGGTTCTGATTTTCGCCCTGTATTTTTTGTATAAGATTGCCAATCAGTGATTGGTTTTCAAGCTTATACAATTTATTTATTTATTTTTAACGCAGAAAAAGAATAAGGACTAGGCTGGTGGAGAAGAAGGATTATTCTTCACCAGCCTTATTGCAGAATTATCCTGAAAGGTTTTGACAAATTCCTCCTTTGAGAGTGGCTTATGATAAATCTTTAATCGGTGACCATTCACAATAAGAGGAGTTTGATATTCATCAATGATTTTGATTCTTACCACTCCATTGCTAAAGACTTTTTCGATCTCATATGGCCCAATCCAATGAGTCTGAAATTTACCTTTGAAATCTTTGAACTTGGAATCAAATAGAAATGCCTAGTCCCCTTCTTCAAACTTTTTCTCTTTGATGTATTTCTCATGCCACTTAGCTCTTTGATATTGAACTAGATCATTTCTTACGATTGCCTCTTGTCTGATCTCATCTAGTTCATTCAACTGCTCCATTCTATGCTTTTGGGCTTCTAATAGATCCATTCCCAACTAAACTACCATCTTGAAAGTTTTAACTTGGAACTCAATAGGGAGCAGGACTTCTTTCCCATAAACAAGTTCATAGGGAGATTGTCCTATTGTATTCCTCCATGTAGTTCTGAAGGCCCATAAGGCTTCAGGAAGCCTTTCTACCCAATCTCTTCTATCTAGATGAATAATCTTGGTAATGATGCCTTCAAGAACTTTGTTTGTAGACTCCACTTGACCATTTGCTTGCGGATGGTAAGGAGTAGATTTTCTGTGCTTGACCTTGTGCTCTTCCATCAACTTCTCCACCAATTTGGATATGAATTGACCTCTCTGATCTGTCACAATTTCTCTTGCAACACCAAAGCGAGTAAAAATATCCTCATAAAGAAAATTAACAACTGAGTGCTCAGTAGCAGAAAATAATGCTTTGGCTTCTACCCATTTAGTGACATAATCAGTACATACCAATATATACTTTCTTTGTTTAGATGGTGGATTAATAGGTCTAATGAAGTCTAAAGCCCATTTTTCAAAGGGTTCAATGAGTACCTATGGTTGTAATGGCATTTCATTTGAGAGGGTAGGTTTCCCTACTCTTTGGCAGCTGTCACATCTTTTGACATATTTTTTTGCATCTTTGAAGAGGGACAACCAATAATATCCTAAAGAGAGGATTTTATAGGTTGTCCTTTTGTCAGAAAAGTGTCTGCCACATGATTCATCATGACATGCTTTGAGAATATCAGGCATTTCATCTTCCCTAACACATCTTCTGATCACAAGATCTGGCCCTGTTTTAAACAATTCGTTAGAAATCCATGAATATTTTGAACTCTCCTGAATAATATTTCTTCTTTCATCAGGAAATAAATGTGGAGGTAGTTTCCCTGTAACCAAATAGTTAGCTATATATGCATACCAAGGGGTCTTAGTAGTTACTGCAAATAAATATTCATCAAGAAACTTGTCCTCTACAAGAGAATCTTCTTTAGTATTCTAAATCCTAGATAAGAAATCAACTATTGTATTTTGTTTCCTTGGTTTATCCAACACAGTAATATTGAATTCCTGTAAAAGTAGGAGCCACCTTGTAACTTTGCCATTAGTAATAGGTTTGCTAATTAGATATCTAATTGCAGAATGATCAGTATGAATAAAAGTTTCATGGCCTGTTATATAATGTCTGAACTTATTGATTGCATGAACAATAGCTAAGAACTCTTTTTCAGTCACAGTATAGTTCAACTCAATGGGAGTTAAATTTTTACTGGTATAGTAAATGGCATAAGGAACTAGATCGTTTTGACCCAACACAGCTCCTAGAGCTCTATCTGAAGCATCTGTAGAAATATGGAAAGGAAGTTTCCAATTTGGTCCTCTCAAGATAGGGGCTTCAGATATTCTTGTTTTCAAAGCTTTAAATGCTGATTGGCAATCAGGATCCCATTTGAATGCATAGTCTTTTGTAAGTAGTTTGAAGAGTGGAGATGCAATTTTGGTAAATTTTTCTATAAATCTCCTATAGTATCCAGTAAATCCTAGAAAACTTCTAACATCTTTTTGAAAATTTGGAATAGGTAACTTGGAGATGAATTCAACTTTTGATCTATCAACTTTAATTCCATCCCCTGAAATATGATGTCCCAAAACAATACCTTCAGTAAACATCATAAATCATTTTTCATGACTTAATGAAAGGTTTGTTTCTTTACATCTTATAAGGACTTTTTCCAAATTTTCTAATGCCTCTTGAAAATAATCACCATAATCTGTAAAATCATCCATATAAAGCTCTACACAATCATGGATTAGATTAGAAAAAATTCCTAGTACTACTCTTTGGAATGTTGCGGGTGCATTACATAATCCGAAAGGAGGCACTCGATAAGAAAAAGTTTACCATGGACAGGTAAATGTGGTCTTATCCTGATGTTCAGGTGCTACCTGAATTTGATTATAGCCACTAAAACCATCCAAAAATGAAAAGCACTTTTTGTCGACTAATGTATCTAATACTTGATCGATAAAGGGCAAAGGAAAGTGATCCTTCAAAGTTGCTTTATTCAATTCCCTGTAATCAATGCATACCCTCCATTTACCATTATTTTTAGGTACTATAACCAAAGGAGAAACCCATCGGGTATCTAAAATTGGATAAATGAAGTTTACATTGAGTAGTTTTTGGAGCTCTTCTTTCACTATCTCCCTAAGGTTTGGGTTCATCCTTCTCTGAGGTTGTCTGATTTTTCTACTATTTTCCTTGATATAGATATGCTAGATGCAAGTCTTAGGGTCAATACCTTTCATATCGGTATACTCCCATGCAAATGCAGTATAATGTTTTTGTAAGATTTTGGTTAGTTCTTCCTGTTGTGACTTTTCCAAATTTTTGTTGATATTCAATGTTTTACCTGGAAAAATCTCAATGG
Organism: Pinus taeda; assembly: GCA_000404065.3. Classification (NCBI taxonomy): domain Eukaryota; kingdom Viridiplantae; phylum Streptophyta; class Pinopsida; order Pinales; family Pinaceae; genus Pinus; species Pinus taeda. The sequence goes on along the minus strand of APFE030467840.1, from coordinate 86,332 downwards.
TAGAACTACCGAACTCTTCCTTAGAGTAAAGAGACATTTGTCTTGATGATAAATACTCAATGTTAGAATCTAACTGAAATTGTGTGTGGTCATATTCTGAAGAAGTTTCAAAGTTTTCTAATGTGTTCAGAATTTGATTATCTTCACTAATTTCAGAAATGGTAAAGACAGGTTGTATAGTGTCCTCATCATCGACCCATTGATTGTCTCCTACTTTTGTAATTGCTCTTGCTGGAGGATACAAATTGAGTTTCTTTGTCGAACTACCATCAGAAATGTACATATCCCCAGATCTACAACTAATGAAAGCATCAACTGTGGCTAGCCAAGGTCTTCTTAAGATGAGTGGGTGCCCTCCTAAATTACTCTTGGGAGTCAAAATCATTAAATCTACTAGATATTCTAAAGAATCTAAGGAGACTGAAATATCTTCTAACACACCATCTGGTTTGATTATTGATCTATCTGCAAGTTGCAGTAAGGTGGGTGTAAAAAGAAGATTAGGAAGTTTAAGTTGTTCCATAGTTTGTCTACTCATAATCTTGATAGTAGCCCCTAAGTCAATCAAAGTGTTTGGAATTTCTATCCCATTGATATGTGTTTTGACAATCGGACTACCTGGATCTACATACTTCTACATGGTAATTTTTCCCATCATGATATCTGTAATGTTTCCTACCAGGTGGATTCTTCTTGTATCTCTTTGTTTCCTTCCTGGTCTTTTGAGACTCAACTCCTTTATTGTTTTTGCTAGAGTAGGAATCTCTCTAATGGCTTGTAGCAAGGGAATTTTGATACATACATTCTTTAATTCATATAGAAAATCATAGTCAGGCAACAAGATTTGTTTTTCCACCCCTTTGTCAACTTGTAATATTTCAGGAAAAGTAGGTGTAGATGAAGATGCAGGTTGCTCAACTATAGGAGTTGTGGGGGTTGACTCTTTTTCTTTTTCTTTTTGAATGTTTTGGTTTTGAAGAGATGCTTCCTCAAAACCTTTATTGACTTTAAGAGAATCCTCCTTAGAGGTATTTTTCTCTTAAACATCTATAGAAGGTTTTTCTAAAACTCTACCAGACCTGAGTTGTACATCATTAAGAGGAACAATCATATAGGTAGGAAATTGTTGTCCTTCTACCATGTAAGCATTCTGAGGATTTTTATTGTTAGGATTTGGAAATGGCTGAGTTGGTAGTTGATTTGTCTTTTGTTGAAATGGAAGCAAGAGTTGAGGATTTGGATTTTGTTGAGAATCTTGTTGTTGTGTTAATGCAATGAAAGTTGTGGGTTTTGATTTGGAAGTTGCGGATTTTTTTGATTTTGAAAAGATGGAGAATATTGATAAAATTGAGCGAATCTCCCATAAGGATTTTGCATCCCTTGTACCCATGATTGATATGGATTTTGAGGTTGGGGACAAGGTTGTTACCAAAAATTCCAATTTGGCGGGGGCTAAAAGTTCATAGGGTTGTTGAATCCTTGATTTTTTTTCCCTTGCCAAGGTCTTCTTGAAACCAAACAAAGGGATTCTACTGAATTCGAATCTTCTTCAAAGACAGCTTTGAGCCCAATGATTGAAGGACAATCCTAGGTCTCATGGCTTTCTGAGCAAATCATACATGTTTCTACAACTTTTGCATCCAAGGGGCATTCCCTTAGAGCATGTTTCTTCCTACGTTTTGGACAAAAGATGGCCAAAGCATCAACTTTTGTTTTCTGCTTGTTTTGTATTTTAAGGGTGTCTAGTTGTTCACTAAGGCTCCCTAGAATATCAGTTTTGAATTCATTAAGCATATTGTCAATCTTTGCCCTACTTACTGATCCAGTTGCAGATTTTTTTTCTCTAATAAGAGAAGGATCTCTAAACCCTTTTCCTGTTTTAGATTTTCCCCTTGAGAGATGGACACATAGTTCTGCGATATCACAACATGGAAGTTGAGAAATATCTCCCTTCCCCATCATGTTTAAAATATCCATACATTCATCTCTAATGGCTTTCCATAGAAGGGCTTTCAAGGTTTCCTCGTCTAAGTTACTCATTTTTGCTCTCTTTAAGTTGTATTGAAATCTTTCAAGTAAATCCTCCAAGTTTTCATCTTCTTTTTGCATCATTTTGAATACCTCATCCTTGTGATTGGTGGGCATACAATATTCCAGGTATCTATCCAAAAATGTTTGTTTCATATCATTCCAAGTCCTAATAGATTGGGTGACTAATCCCATAAACCATTTCAAAGCAGCTCCCTTCAATGTTGAAGGAAACAGTTTGAGTTTTTGAGAGTCTTCCATATAGTCATAGGTTCAGCACACGACTACAAACTCAAATAGAAATGTTTCAGGATCCTCACTTCCCAACCCATGAAAGTTTGGGAGGACAGATGGTGATATGTTTTTCATTGTTGTATGAGTTTCCTCATCAACTATAGGGAATCCAAATAAGTTATCTCCTTCCCTATTTCCTCCATTATTTCCTCTACCTCCACCATTGTTGACTCCATTATTTCCTCCTCCACTACCTCTACCCCCAAATCCATTTACTACTTCCTTTGTCATGATAGTTTCCTCAGAGTCTTATAGTTCTTCTACCAAGGGTGGACGAGAGAGAGTTTCTTCCTTCTCTTCTTCAGGTGATTCTACTTCTTTGATTACAATATGTTCCCCTGTAGAAGTGAAGAAAGGTTCTTCTCCTAGATCAGATTTAGTGGATAGTGTAGGAGAATCCTCTAATTCAACTGTTGTTCATTGAATTCCAGGAATCCTAAGGCTGGGAGTAGACGGAGGTGAGTATTTTCTATGGCTTGAAGTAGCTGGAGTTGTGAAAATTGAACTCTTGGCCCTGTCTATAAACCTTCCCCTAGAATCTCTTGCTCTATACATGTCATTTTTATTTTTATTTTTATTTTTTCTTTCAAGTCGGGCTAATAATTCTCTTTCTGATCTTCTAGATCACACTCGGTGCAAAAAGAGAGCATAATCAAGAAATTATTGAACTAACAACTCTCTTTTCTAATCCTCCAGATCACGCTAGGTGCAACAGGAGAGCATACTTCAAGAAGTTATTAGTTTTTCCTTCTTTTTTTTTGAAATTGGCTACCTAGTTACACTTCCCCGGCAACGGCGCCAAAATGTTTGGTCAATTTAGTGTGTCCTAAATTGCTACATTTTATCAATTCCGGATTCGTAAGCTGATTGAAGTGTGATGCACTATATTGCAAGACAACCTATTCTTCTTTTGTGTTTTTTATTTTTATTTGCTTCTGGGTTTATCTTCGTTTATTCCTAATGTGATGGAAATTCATCCCTGATTTAGGAATCTCTAGAAGCAAGTATGATATATATTTTAAGGCAATTATGTCCTCTATAATGATTTCCAGATCTTAACACTCCAGAGGGTCTTAGAACATACTAATGATGAAATTAATACTTGAACAAGAATTAAAATATGCTACTATTCAAATCAAAAACAAATAATGAACTACTTGATCATGAAACCATTATCCCTGTTGTTCTCTAAATACAAAAAAATGAATTAATACTGCACTCAAACAAATAAAAAATTGCAATCTAATAAAAGTAAAATCAATTCACATCATTCATAGTTCAATACCTCGCCAGGTAGTCTAAGCTATGGCTTTCGGAGATAACGTCAAATATATGATCAAGTTGATATCTAATTGCAGAAAAGTAAAACTAAAATAAAATCACATCAATCATAGTCTGATACCTCGCCAGGTAGTCTAAGCTATGGCTGTCGAAGATAACATCAATGACATGAGCAATCTAATATCTAAACTAACTAAAAAAGCAAGTAAATAAATCTCAAATCAAAGCATTACTTGAATTAAAAAAAAAACTAAGGAAAGTCAGCAGAGAGGCTAATTCCATGTCACTAGTTTTTGCAAAAACTGTATGAAAATACTCGGGCCTACTCTATCCTGAAACATACACACACTAATCAGTGTTAACAGCAATATACAAAACTTGTAAAATCCTGAACAGAAATGAAATGTTAATACCATGGATGAAATATATACACAGGTGGATAACTATGAAGAATGTGTATTAGAAATAAGGAATCAATATATGAAAATTGTACAGCAATAAGGAAAATGAAACCTTAGTGTCCAGGGGCCCTCTACACAACCTCAGTCAACAGGCTATCAGTCAAGAGTTATGCTCACGCAATCATGTAGAAAAAGAGTCTTCTTTTATATTTCAAAACAGCGTTGCCACAGTGGGACTAGTGTCATGGCACAGTAAACTTTTACAACAAAATTACATTAACAAAAGACTAACTCTATGCATATAGAAACACGTTATTTATAACAAAAAACTCAAAATTGTTTTCCTGTGAAACTACGTCAACAGAAGACATGTAAAAGATAGCGTCCATGGATTTATCATGATGGTTGTCGCGATTATTAAATCTATCAAAAGCAGTTGTTGGTTTCACATCGTGGGGCAGCCTACAGGTGTCAACATGACCCCAGGGATCTAGCAACGACCATGAATCCTTCACGTGTTTGAAAATAGAGTCCAGCTGCCATAGGACTCCTTCGTTAGACCATCCTTTGACCACCGTTGACCACGACTTTCCTTGACGAATCCGGCTAGACCAATAGGTCCTGATCCATGTCTATGTCATTTCTAACTTGCCCACGTGTCTAGTTTTTCCATATGACACCTGCAACCTGGAGTTTAACAAAAACAAATGCGGAAAGTTGAACCAGCTGCGGAAAGTGGCTACATTCCGCAGCTCATAAGAAAAATCTAATTCAAACAACAAACACAAAACATAGTTAGAAAACCACTTTAAATGCTCTTTTAGAACCAATATGCAATGATGTTGATAGCTTATGAGGTCCAGGTGGGTAGAAAAAGTTTAGAAAAATGTGTAGGAGATATGTAGTTTCAGGGCTCAACAAATACTAACACAAATTTTCCAAGGAAGGGTTTGAAAATGGAATTCATCGAACCTTGAAATGTATAAGGTGCATTAGTAAGGCCAAAAGGCATGACCAAAAATTCATAATGACCTTCATGAGTTCTAAATGTTGTTTTCAGGATGTCTTCAGTCTTCATTATCATTTGATGATATCTTGAACGAAGATCCAAATTGGTGAAGTAAATTGATTCATGAATTCATTCAATAATTTATCAATGACAAGAATGGGAAATTTATCTTTAATATTGAGCTTGTTGAGATCCCTATAATCTGGAAACATGCGCCATGATCCATCCTTCTTGTGAACCAATACTACTGGAGCAGAGAAAGATCTTTGACTAGGTTGAATTATACCAGCCTCTAGCATTTTTGCAACCATATGTTAAATTTCACTCTTTTGGACATAGGGATATCTGTAAAGCGTGACGTTTGGAGGAACACTTCCTGGAATCAAATTGATAGGATGATCATGATCACGAATAGCTGGGAGGCTTTTGGAAGTCTCAAATACCTTGGAATGATTGTCCAAAGTTTTTTGGAGATATGGAGAAATGGATGATTTCGATGTGGGAACCTCTAGTGAACGTAATTGTGCAGTTATGCCTCGTTGTTCTTTCCTTAGAATCTTTTTCATTCTGTTAGAGCTTATTATCTTTCCCGGTTTCCCTGCGATACCCCTTAGTTCAACTTCCTTTCCTTCTAAAGATAATTTCATGAAAATTAAAAGCTTTTTTACCCAAGGATTGTTGCCAATGGACTCCTACTACACCATCAACACCATCCATTGGAATGGAACGAATTCGGCTATTCAATACATATTCTCCCATGGATAGCTTAATATTATGGAACTTTCCTAAGAAATTTATGGTTCCTCCACTTGCAACCATCACTTGACACTCTGGTGTTGGAAATAGGAAGCAATTCAATTCCTTGGCTATCTTACAATAACTAAAATTATGGGTACTTCTTGAATCAATAAACACTATCACCTTTTTCTTCTTGATATGCCCTTCTATCTTGATAGTTTGAGGAGTGGTAATTCCAGCCAATGTATTACAATATATGGTCAGATTCATTTCTTCTTTTTCTAGGGATTGATCCTGGTGTATATCCTCTTCTCTTGATGTTTCTTGTTCCTTTTCTTCCTCCTCTTCACAATCTATGTAAAATAATTTCTTCTCGGCACACTTATGACCTTTAGTGTATTTTCTAACACAAATGTAAAAAATCCATTTTGCTCTTTTTTCTTCCAATTGTTCTATTGTGAACCTTGTAAGTTGTGGATGGCTAGGGGCATCAAAACTTCCATCTTTATGATTGTGAGTGGTAGGCTTCCTTGTTGCTATAATTTTGCTTTCCATTTTTCTTGCCAACTTGAATGCCTTCTCCAATGAATCTAGTTCCCAAAGGTGAACCTCATCTTGGGTGTTATATTTTAAAGTCCCTATGAACACATCAATCCTATGCTCTGCTAGAATATCTTTTACCCTTATATTCAAATTTTGGAAGTCCTCAATGTGCTCCATCATTGAAGCCTTTTGTTTGAGATTTATCAATTGGCTAAAAAAGTGTTTCTTTTTGTATTCTCATAATGTGCTATCATTTCATCTATAAAAATAGCCCATGTGACAAATTGTTTACGAGAGAAAAGCCATCGATACCATACAAACTGATTTGGTTCCAAATATAAAGATGTAATGTGTACCTTTTGTGTATTTTGCACATTATGGAGATTGAAAAATTTCTCCATCTGTAGTATCCATGCTCTGGGATCCTTACCATCAAACTTCCTCATATCGATATTTGTAACATGGGGGTTCTTCGATCCAACGTTAGAGTCTATGAAATCATGATTAAAATTTATTTTGTTCTCACCATGAGTTTCCTTTACTACCCTTTCGCCACTAGTAAGCATTTCTTCTAGAAAATTTGTCAAATCTATCTTCAAATCCATATTCAAATCATCCATCTTAGCTTCCATGTCGTCCATCTTAGCTTCCACGTCATTCATCTTAGCTTCTACGCCTTTCTTTAAACCATCCATCTTAGCTTCCACGCCATACATCTTAGCTTCTACGTCTTTCTTTAAACCATCCATCTTAGCTTTTGTTACTTTTTGTGCGAGTGACATTTTTTGCACTTGGTCTCGTAATTTTGATATATCATGTTGCATTTCTTCCTCTTCTTCATGAGTCATGCTAGAGCATTCAGGTTGCTTACTAGGTGTTTCATTTTTCTTTCTTTAGGCATCAATTAACGATAATAATGCTTCACTATGCCCTTTGAATTTCTTCAAACTAATTTTTCAAACCAAGCTTATGCAAAACTTTAAAAAAAACTACACACCTTTTTTTTTTCACTTTGTAGGAGCTTGATATTGAATCTGATGTATTTCTGTAATTTTGGATCTCTAAGGTTTGAAATTTCTTCCTCCAGTAACCCTCTGAGTAATATTTCTAACTCCGCAAGTCTAATCAAGATTGGATTCTCCAATGAAGATTTACGCCAAATCTCCCACAATGACCTTAGTATAGACTTGTTCAGTAGAGAGAACTTGTACGACGTGTCACGGGTCACTGTTTCAACCTTAGGTTCTAGAAATGGTACCCAAAAAACTATAGTCCGTCATCTTTCTGTAACTTCCGACGAAAATTCAATCTGATTCTCAGAACCGAAGTTATGATGATTTGCCCAAGGTGACTTGTTTGGAATGTAATGCAGGGGTCTGCAAAATCCCTAACTTCCTTAGATTATAGCTCCGAATTTGTAGCGATACACGATATAAAATTTGGATCCAAGGTTCAAATTGATTCCTTCTCAAATGGTTTTTTTTTTCTTCTAAAACTTCGTAGTGAAATAGTTATAGTGAAAATTCCATGATGACCTGTTTTAGATGAAATTTTGGAGCTTGCAAAATCCTAACTTACTCAGATCATATCTCCGAAAATATAGCAAGAAAATATATGAAATTCAGTCCCAAGGTTTAGTAAGATTTCTTCTCAAATGGGTTTTTCTTCGCTTCTGAAATGGAGCAGAAAAACAATTATAGCAAAAATTCCATGATGACGTTTTTGGAGCAGCAAAACCCTAGAATCCAAAGCTCTGATACCAAATGTTATGAAACCAACTCACAGAAAGATAGAAAAGATAGATCAATGCCTTACAATTCAGCCTCTTCAAGGGGGCAACCTCCTTTACATTACAAAATTGAACAATTCTTGGATGATACAAATGACAAAACCTCCTTTCTATATATAGGAGTCTAAGGGGTCACAATATAACCAAGCCGACCTGAAAATAATAATATAAAGGCACAAAAATAACAATAGTGGGATTCTATGGGGCACAATAATAACAATATGGGGACAATAAGGGCACAAACAATAAACAATTAAGGATACAATGACAATAGTAATGGGGAATCACTAGTATTATTAAGGACTAACAATGTCTTGAAATGAAAACTTAATTTTTTTAACACTTTTACACAATTTGGATTTATGGTAGAAAAAAGGTAGAACAATCAAATGTTTAAAAACAAATAATAGAGGAATGTTCACATATTTAGAATTCAAAAAATATTGCAAAATATCTAGGATTTAAAGACAATTTTTTTATACACTCCCTAGCAAAACGGTGTGGAAAAATGCATGAACAAGGATCATATAAAAAGAGAAAAAAGCATTCTCAATAATGTCAATTTGCAACAATAATTGTGGGAATGTGATCACTAATGTTTTCTATATTGTAAATTTATCAACATGAGTTGGAATAGATTGTAAAATCCCAAAGAAATATGGATAGGCCATCCTTATGATTATTGAAAATTAAAAACTTCTTGTTGTGAAGTGTATCCTCTAAATCCTAAAAGTAAATATTCTGAGTTAAACCCCATATAAAACAAATATTTCCTTGTTGGAAATGATGATGCAACTAAAAGATATAGATTGTATTATCCCACTTTCCACAAAATCACCATTTATAGAAGTATTATATTCGATGAATACCCCACATTATATTTGATGTTCTAAAAGTTTATTTGAAACATGAAAAAATGAAATTAGATCAACAAATTCACTTGGAGACTCAACCATCTATAGAAACTCAACAGAAAGAAGAGAATTTTAATGATAAATAAGCTTTGGATGTTGAAGATCTTTAGGAAAATGTGGAAAGTCCACAACCAACAATGAGAACATGTACAAAAGACATAATTCCTCTTGAAAGGTATATTGATTTTATTTCACCTATTGCTTTGATCACTGATAATGGGGATCCTTATTTTTATCATGAAACAATAGATGATATCAATAATGTTAAATGGAATATGGAAATGGAAGCAGAGATGAATACCTTTGAGAAAAACAAAACTTGGGACCTTGTAGAACTTTCTAAAGATAGAAAAGTCATTGGGTGTAAGTGGGTCTACAAATTAGATAAATACATTAATGGTAAATTTGAAATGTATAAGGGTAGGTTGATTGAAAAGGTGTGCTCTTAAATTGAAGGTATATATTTCAATGAAATATTTTTACCAACTATTAAGCTTGTATCTCTTTGTATTGTAATGACACTAGTTGCTTTACTTGATTTAGATTTTGAGCCATTGGATGTTAAAACAACTTTTTTAAATAAAAGTTTGGATGAGGAGAAACACAAAAAACAACCATGATCTAGATCAGATCATTATATTGTTTTTCATCCATCTCAATGCTTTTTAGAGAGGAAAAGGTAGAAGAATTGACTCATAAGACCATTTTTACCGGTGGGAACCAATTTGGCAGATTTGGGTCTGAAAGTTTTCAAGAGCATTTTGAGGCATCAAAATAAGGGGAATTTTAAGGTCTAAAATGGGCCTCGTAAGGATATTATAAAATAATAGTGGAAATAATAAAATAATATTATCTTACATCATAAAAGTTTAGAGGGAAAAAAAAAAAAAACCTATTTTTTCAACTCGTATTTTCAACTTATCTCCTAATGGGTTTACTCAAATTTCAAGCAGGAACACTCATTAGATGTTAATATGATTCTTCATCCAAGGAGTGCCCATGTTGCATACTTTTGATGGACCTTGCTACATTAAAAATAAAAAATACATGGAAAAACATCATTGCAATAACGTTTTTTCATGTATTTCTCATTTTTCGTATAGCAAGTTCCATGGAATGTATGCAACATGGGTACTCTTTGGCTGAGGAATCAAATTTTGCATCGAATAAGTATTCCCACTCGAAATTTGACTAAAACCTTAGGGAGATAAGTTGAAAATACAAGTTGAAAAAATAGTTTTATTATTTTATTATTTTTTAATCTTTTTACCTTTTTACCGCAAAAATGGTGAGTCATCCCCCATGGTCGACATCAACATATTGAATCCTATTGCTTCTTATAAAGTTTATTTTGATTGTACATTTTTCTTAGGAGGCCAATTTTAGACCTCAAAAGTTCTCTAATGATGGCACCTTTTTTAGGTAAGACCGTGCCACTTTAGCGCATAACATTTTTTTGTTATTCTACAAATAGAGATATTTGCAAAAACACAAAAATTGCCTCAATTAGAGTCTTTATGCAAACATTATGCTACTCGAAAGTTAACCTTCATATTTAGACTACCATGATCTGAGAAGGTGTCATGTTAGCTCTCATTATTCATAGAAGATGGTCTAGCCACATGATCAGGTTGAATATGACTTTAGAAGAGTCTATATTATAACTTTAGTTATGAGTTGGAATCAAACCTAACCACTAGTAGACTATCGGGTTATGTTATAACGAGGCCACTAAGAGAAAAAGGGGTTTCATTCTTCTTGAGTGCCTTTATTCCATAAAATGAACATAGTAGTTAAAAGTGATAATGAGATAGTAAACAAAGAATATTTGTGCATTGTAGTAGCCATGGTCCAAATGCCTTACTTCTTTGTACTTGTAGCCATTTTATATACAAGAAAGAGAGAAAAGTGACCTCACCTTCCAGTTGGGTTTTATCCCAAAAGAGTTTCCTAAAATATATCATCTATTAATTTTAGTTTTTCATTTTTTATTTAGCGATTCTCTATTTTTTGTAAAATTATAATTTGTATATATACACAATAAACATTAATTTACAGATCAAGAAATCTAAAGAGAAATAGACCCTAATAGTGTAAATGTTTTTAAGCAAAATTTTATCAAATTTGTTGTGAAAAAATGTCGAGTGGATTATCTATGACATTTTATGGCTCAAACTACAAGGATTTGTTCAGCATCACCAAACAAGGTTAATTTACAAGCTTAATAAATCATTGTGTAACCTAAAGAGATATCATAGGCAATGGTATAAGAAGTTTTGTTCCTTCATGATGTGTTAGAATTATACTATAAGTGAGTATGAACATTGTGTTTACCTCAAAATCTTGGATGACATATTCATTATCCTAGTGCTATATGTTGACATGTTCTTGCTGCAAGAAAAAACATGGATGACATCGATAGGTAGTAGGACCAAATGAATAATTCCTTTGATATGTAGGATCTAGGAGAAACAAAATAAATCTTGGACATATAAATATACAGAGACAATAAAACGGTAATATTAGGTTTTCACAACACCAGTATGTTTAGAAAATGCCTGTGAAATTTGGTATGAATAGTATGAAACCTATAAATATCCCTTTAGCCTCCCATTTTAAACTTTCGTAAGTTTTATGTCCTAGTAATGATGAAGAAAAGGATTATATGTATCATGTACCATATGCTAATGTAGTAGGAAGGTTGATGTATGTGATGGTATGTATTACACCATATATTTCACATTCGATGGGTTTTATCGATAGGTACATGGGAAATCCAGGAAGAGAGCATTGGAATATAATGAAATAGGTGCTTTGGTATCTTAGAGGCACAAGTGGTTATTGCATCATCTTTAACAATTGTAGTAGTTTTTCTTATGGTTATGTTGATTCATATTTTGTAGGTGATTTGGATAGGAGGAGATCTACTTTAGGTCATGTATTTACTCTTCTAGGAAGATCTATTAGTTAGATGTCAAGGCTTTAAGAAAAAATTGCTTTATCCACTACTGAGACAAAGTATATTACTATCTCACATGCCTTTGAGGAGGAAACTTGGTTAAAGGATCTTCTGCGTGAGCTTGGAAGAACACAAGATGGTGTGACTTTATTTTGTGATAGTTGAAGTGCTATCTATTAGGCTACCAATATAGCTTATCCTAGTGATAGTAAGCATGTTGACATTAACTACCATTTTTGTAAAAAATGTTATTGATGGAGATGGAATAGATCTTAAAAAATCACTTGATATATATTTTTGACAATTTATATAATGGTGTTGTTTTATGAAACATGTGGTAATTTGTATGATAAATGTAATGATTCCAACTTTGATATATCTACGTAGCTGGAAAAAATTAAAGTGAATTGTAAATTTAATTTTCTTCTTCATTAGAATTTTACTACATAAACTCATATTTTCTAAATAATCCATACTAGATTTATGTATTTTTCTTTCATTTAAATTATATATAGAGAGAGAAAGAGAGAAAGTTAGTTTTAATTTTAATAATATTATATATTATATATATATATATCTATATATATCATATATTTTATATTTAAATAGAAAGTAATTTCTTAAACTAAATATGTTTTTCTTTTTAATTCCTATTAACATTAACATATTTATTTTATTGGTATTAAATAAAAGTTAATTTTATAAATATAAATATACTAATTTTTTCTAATTTAACTTAATATTTAAAAAATATAAATGTGTATCAAATGGTGGAATTTTAAATTAGTTTTGAAAAATAAATATAATAGTGATTTTTAGATATTATTTTTGGGATTGAATTTAAGTAAGTCATGCATTTATGACCATTTTCATGAGAGGTAGTCGTAAGTGATTTTTAGATATTATTTTTGGGATTGAATTTAAGTAAGTCATGCATTTATGACCATTTTCATGAGAGGTAGTCGTAATTTCATGACTTTTGAACCATCCACTTAGCACTCATTGCATAGGGTGATGCTCACACGGGTGAATAAGTGGAATTGAAACTAGTGAAATCATTATTTTTGGGATTGAATTTAAGTAAGTCATGCATTTATGACCATTTTCATGAGAGGTAGTCGTAATTTCATGACTTTTGAACAATCCACTTAGCACTCATTGCATAGGGTGATGCTCACACGGGTGAATAAGTGGAATTGAAACTAGTGAAATCACTTCCAAGGATTGCACTCGATAACGAAAACTTCCCGGAAGGTCACTGATCCCAAATTACCTCTTAAATGTGGAATTTTCCCCACAATCAAATCCACTTAACTTACTAACTTATTTAGAAATTATTAATTTAATAAATTCTAACTTCTCATCCTTCTACTAAATATTCGGAAAAGAAACTATTAATTTCCAATATTTCCTTACCATGATTATGGAAAATTGAGTTACGCTCATGGAAAGGTCGACAAAGCTCGACAGTTACAACAATTTTTTTTTTTCCATCTAAACCAAAAAGTTCACCGCACCGTCTATCGTACATCATTTAGAATAAATAGAAAATCAACATTCTGAACTGTGGGTTCAATATTTGAAATTAGATGCTTCGATACGTTTAGTCATTGGATTTTAAAAGTTTGAAACTAAATACTCGCTTTTGATTTGTATTTGACACTGGGAACATTCAAATTTCCAACGCGGAAAGAATCGCAAAGCAATTCAGCGAATGCAGTGTAAACAATGTAACGTAAAGCTATTTACGTCATTGTTGACAGTATTTGAAATTTCAGAGTACTTACCAACGTTGTCGTCTTCTCTTTTTCCTTCTGCGAAAATTACGCCCGTTTTTTACATTTGTTTCTATATTAAGGTCCGGTGCTTTGCACACCAAACAATTTTATTCTATGATACAAAGGAGAATTCTACGTGTATGGTTTTCTTACTCGGTTTCCAACCTCGACTTTGCTTTCAGCGATAGTAAGACTATTGCCATCGTAGGTTTCAGTACAAGATGAGCCTACAACAACTTGCTATCCAAATCTTTGTTTTCCTCGTTTCCTTGTTTCTATGCCGATCATCTGCTATCTCCAATTCATCATTAATTGGAAATATGAGTGTTGTTGTCACTGAAACCAACAATGGGGGATCATAATCATATGTTAGGTGCCTGGACACCCTCCAACCATACCACCTATTGTTCATGAACCGAGATCCAATGTGATCACCTCATGGGTCGAGTAGTGGCTCTACGTCTCTCCAACATGAATCCTTGAGCATCATCTCCAAATCAGGTGACACACTTGTGAGACCTCTGCTTAACGTCTCCAATGACCACTTCAATGGAAGCTTTGTTGGAAATAATAATCCCAACCACTGCAATAAATAGCCTGAGAGAAGTCATACTTGTTAGATTCATTTTTGCAAGTTGCCTCTCTGTTTGAAGATGGAAGGACTCTGTTTGAAGATGGAAGGATTGAAGTCAGACATGAACCATTCTGAAATGCATCAAGGAATTTAAAGCAGTTAATGTAATTTGGTAAATAGATATGGGCAAGTAATTATTCAGCGACTATTGCCCACACTCCATAAACACCCACTTGATTCTAATCACACTCAACAACAACATCATATTAATTTCGCTCTATCATGATTTAAATGTGAAATTGTATGTTGAGTTAAATATGAATATAAAAGTCATTTTTGAAGAAAAGAGAGAAGAGAATAAAAGGGTAAAAGAGAAAAAGAGCAAGTCTCTATGGAGAAAATGGTGGAGCAAATTTTGGTAGGCGTGTGAAAACAACACTTAATCTCCTTTAGTGTGTTATATTTCGCATAAGTTTAAATCACTGTAACAGTTTTATTTTACTTGGTGAATGAGCCACACTTTTATTTTACTTGGTGAATGAGCCGCAGTCTCATGTAAATGTATTTTCATGTTTAAGAACTCAATACTAAGTTTGAGTGTGTTGCTCCAAACCTATTTTGTTATTTTTGCCATGAGTGAATATTATTTATTAAGTCTCTGAAATCAGCTTCGTCTGTGCGAAGGTAGGTCCGCGAAATCAACTTCGTTGTGCGTGAAAGTAGCTTCACTAGAGTTATAGTTCTCTACCCCTCCGCGAAAATTAAATTTCCTAAATTTTTTCTAACATGGTATCAGAGTGGGTTAAATTGTGTTAGTGTAAAAACAAGTGTTTTTACTAGCAATAAGAATTGTTTTGAGAGCATATTGTTTTTAGCATATTTACCAGCAGGTAGAAAGGTTTTTTTTACACTCAAAAATGGAAACATCAAGCAAAAGCTTGAGTAATCGTCAAATACCTCAGTTTAATCGCAAAAAATATGATTATTGGGCTATTACAATGAAGGCCCTATTTTCTTCTTAAGACATTTGGGATTTTGTGGAAAATGGTTTCCAAGAACCAGCATACAATGCCTTATCTCAACAAGAAAAAGATTTGTTAATGGACAACAGGAAGAAGGATTCAAAAGCCCTGTTTCATATTTTCCATGTCCCAAGGGTTGCAACAACAATGAAGTCCAAGTAAGCATGGAACACCCACCAGACAGCCTACCAAGGCATGGAAAAAGTCAAAACAACAAAGCTGCAAATGTTGAGGAGAGATTTTGAAACACTTTGTATGAAAGAGTTTGAGAATATAGACTCGTTTTTTACACATGTAAGTGGGTTGTTTACTCAAATCATGTCTCATGGTGAGACACTTGAGGAAAGAAGAATAGTTGAGAAAGTTTTGAGAAGTTTTCCAGCAAGGTTTGAGGCCATTGTTGTGGCCATAGAAGAGACAAAGGATCTCTCACAAATCTTAGTGGATGAGCTTAATGCATCACTGATTTCTCATGAACATAGAATTAATAGAGCAGCAAGCTCCTCATTGGAGCATGCCTTCAAGACACAAGTATCATTTGGTCAAGGTTGAGGTAGAGGAAGATAATATGCTAGAGGAAGAGGAAGAAGCCGACACAAAGGTGGAAGAAGCATCCCTTCAAGCTCAAATGGAAGAGGCAACAATCAAAATCCAAGTCAAGGCCCAATCCAAAATCAAGCACAAGGTCAGTGGTATGATAAATCTGAAGTTCAGTGTCATTACTGTAAGAAGTATGGTCATTATGCAAATGAATGTAGAAAGAAGTATTATGATATTAGTAACAAACCAAGTGTAAATTTCGCAAGAGAAAATCAGAACCATGAAATCATGTTTTTAGCTTGTAATGTAGCACAAGAAAAACAGAGTGATATATGGTATCTAGATTCAAGGTGTAGCAACCACATGTCAGGAAACATATAAATATTTTCTGATCTAGATGAAAGTGTGAAATATGAAGTAACATTAGGGACTGATAGCAAAGTCTCTCTCATGGGAAAATGAAGAGTTAATATCCTAACAAAGAAGGGGGAGAAGAAATACATCTCAGATGTTTACTTTATCCCTAGTATGAAACATAATCTCATGATCATTGGACATCTCATGCAGAAAGGATACAATGTCTTCTTCAAAAATGATGTCTACACAATTTTGGATAGGCCTCCTAGCAGACCGTTGATTGCAAAAGTTCGAATGACAAACAATAGAATTTTTCCCTTAAAAATAATATCAAATTTGCAGAAAGAAGGTGCACAAGCACAACTATCAATCAACTCACAAGAAGAGGGAACAAAAGAGGTAGCTATCACATAAGTAAAATTTCAAGCAGAGATAAAAGATGAAAATTGGTTATGGCATTTGAGATTTGGACATCTCAACTTTGAAGGTTTGAATTTTCTGCATAGGAAAGGAATGGTGAAGGGTTTACCACTCATAGAAAAACCGAACAGCATATGCGAAGGATGTATCTTGGGAAAACAACATAGAGAGACATTTCCAGTAGGAAAGTCAGTAAGGGAAAATGCACCTTTGGAGATTTTCCACTCAGATTTATGTGGACCAATGCAGACACCATCAATTGGTGGCAACCACTATGTACTGACCTTCATAGATGACTACACAAGGAAGATATGGGTATTTCTTCTAAAACAAAAAAGTGAATGGTTTGAGCACTTTCGCCAATACAAGGCTCTTGTTGAAAAGCAAAGTGGACACTACATCAAAGTCCTCAAGACTGAAAAAGGTGGCAAATACATCTCAAATGACTTCCTTCGATTTTGTAGGGAGCATGGAATTCACAAGCAATTTACAACAAGATATACACCACAACAAAATGGTGTGGCAGAAAAAAAGAATAGGACCATTATGGAAATGGCAAGGAGTATGTTGAAGGTAAAGCATTTGCCAAATTCTTATTGGACTGAAGTTGTCGCTTATGCAGTGTATATCTTGAATAGAAGTCCAACCAAAAGCGTCCAGAACATAGTTCCTGAAGAAGCATGGAGTGGAAAAAAGCATAGTGTCACTCACATGAGAGTTTTTGGATGTGTGGCTTATGCACATGCCCGGATGAGTTGAGGAAGAAGTTGGACAACTAGGGGGAGAAATGCATATTTGTTGGATATAGTGATGAATCCAAGGCATACAAACTCTACAATCCATTAGCCAAGAAAGTCATAATCAGCAGAGATGTGCAACTCATAGAAGAGGAAGCATGGGATGAAAGTTTAGAAAAGACAGTCAATGTCAAAGCATGCATACCACATGAGGACAAAGAGGAATTAACAGCAGCAAGTAATTCCTCAACAGTGACTCCCTCTACTCCTATTCAAGCACAACAAAGCAGGCAGCAAGCAACGCCATCAACAAATAATCGGACAGTTTTTCGTAGCCAAGAAAGTGCTTCTCCAAGCACACTGCCAAGCGTGACACCAAGTGACATGTTAAGTCCATCTTCAACAAGCACAAGAAGGCTAGAATTTAGAAATTTAAATGAAATTTATGAGAAAGATGAAGTTGATAGTAGCGCAGGTCTGAATTCCTTATTTGCATTATTTTTTCATGTAGATGATCCAATCCACTTTGAAGATGCAATCAAAGAAGAAAAATGGGTTGTGGCAATGGAGGAAGAAATAGAAGCAATAGAAAGGAATGACACATGGGAGTTAGTGAGCCTTCAAAAAGGAAAACATGTAATTGGAGTGAAGTGGGTCTATAAGACCAAAAGCAACATTGAGGGAAAGATTGAAAGGCACAAAGCAAGACTAGTTGTCAAAGGATACAAGTAGCATAATGGAAGAGATTACGCGAAGATGTTCGCACCAATCGCGCGGATGGAGACAATGCGCGTAGTTGTGGTGATTGTCATGGAGCAAAAATGGAGAGTGTATCAAATGGACGTAAAATCAACGTTCTTGAATGGAGTGTTGAAAGAGGAAGTGTATGTCGCACAACCGCCTGGTTATGAGATTGAAGGCCAAGAAGACAAAGTATATCGATTGAGGAAAGCTCTTTATGGGTTGAAGCAAGCACCATGCACATGGTACAACAGGATATATTCTTACTTGTTGGACAATGGTTTCAACAAATGTGACAGTAAGCCTACTCTCTACATCAAAGAGAGTGAAGATAAGATTCTCGTTGTCATCTTATATGTAGATGATTTGATTTTTATAGGCAATGATGATTTCCTCATCGTTGATTTCAAACAAGTCATGAAGAGTGAATTTGAAATGACTGACTTGCGATTGTTAAGATATTTTTTGGTATAGAAGTGAAGCAAACAAAAAATGAAATTTTTATCTCTCACGCAAAGTATGTGGCAGAAATTTTCGAAAGGTTTAAAATGCAGAACGACAAGTATGCACCAACTCCAACTGTCATAGGGTTGAAGTTGAGCAAAGAAGATTGCAGCAGCAATGTCAATCTTATGTTATACAAAAGTATGATAGGTAGATTTATGTATTTGACCGCCACTAGGCCAGATATAATGTATGCAGTAAGTTTGGTGTCAAGGATCATGGAGACACCCAAGGAGACATATTGGCAAGCAACGAAAAGGATTCTAAGGTATGTCAATGGGAAAAAATTGTATGGAATTTTCTATACAGCAACAAGTGATTTTAGGTTGGTTGGTTACACTGACAGTGATTAGGCAGGCAGTGTCGATGACAGAAAGAGCACGTCAAGATATGTTTTTCATTTCGGTTCCATAGCCATTTCATGGGCCTCCAAGAAGCAGCCAGTAATGTCACTATCAACAACAGAAGCTGAATATGTTGCATCAACAACAACAGTGTGTCAGGTTGTTTGGATGAGAAGGATGTTGAGGGATCTTCGTAATGACCAAGAGGAAGCGACAACTATTTTCTGTGACAACACCTCGACAATTTCATTGTCAAAGAATTTTGTCTTCCACAAAAGGACCAAGCATATTAATGCTAAATATCATTTTATGAGAGAGTTGATTAACAATGATGAAATTGTGTTGCAGCACTGTAGGTCATAGGAACAATTTGTTGATATTTTCACAAAGCCATTAGGAGGTGAAAGTTTTGTTTATCTCATAAACTATTTTGGAATTATCAATGGCGGCAATTGTGATTAAGGGGAAGTGTTGGAAATAATACTCCAACCACCGCAATAAACAGCCTGATAGCAGTCATACTTGTTAGATGTATTTTTGGAGGTTGCTTCTCTGTTTGAAGATGGAAGGACTGATGCCAGACATAAACCATTCTAAAACGCAGCAAGGAATTTAAAGCAGTTAATGTACTTTGGTAAATAGATATGGGCAAGCATTTATTCAGTAACTATTGCCCACACTCCAAAAACACCTGTGTGATTCTGATCACACTCAACAACAACATCATATTAATTTCGCTCTGTCATGAATTAATTGTGAAATTATATGTTGAGTTAAATATGAATGTAAAAGTTATTTTTGAAAAAAAGAGAGAAGAGAGGAAAAGAGCACAAGTCCCTGTGGAGAAAATGGTGGAGAAAATTCTGGTAGGCGCATGAAAACAACAGTTACTCTATTTGACTATGTGTTATTCTGCATAAGTTTAAATCACTGTAAAACTTTTATTTTTCTTGGTAAATGAACCACATTCTCATGTAAATGTATTTTCATGTTTAAGAACTCAATACTAAGTTTGAGTTTGTTGCTCCAATCCTATTTTGTTATTTTTGCAATGAGTGAATATTATTCATTAAGTCTCTGAAATCAGCTTCACGGTGTGCGAAGGTAGTTGCGTGAAATCAACTTCGCGGTGCACGAAGGTAGGTGCGTGAAAGTAGCTTCGTGAGAGTTATAGCTCTCTACCCCTCTGTGAAAATTAAATTTCCTAAATTTTTTCTAACAAGACTTCCCTCCGACATATCAAAATTGAAGAACCTAGAGGTCCTCAACGTCTCTCACAATGATTTGTCAGGGGCATTGCCACTAGATTTGAGCTCTCTCGTTATGCTCGTGCATTTTGGTCTGGTATTTAATGAATTTGACAGAAGCATTCCTAGTGAGTATGGAAAGTTGAAAAATGTAGAATATCTATCATTCTCCTTAAATATTTTGAGCAGAAGAATACTTGTAGAGGTTGGAAATTTGGGGAACTTGAAAATGCTTTATGTGGGAAACTCCAATGGTAGGAATACATTCGATGGAGGGATTCCTCTCGAGATAGGGAATTTGAGCTTTTCCATCTTACATGGATAATTGTAGCCTTGATGGTTCAATGCCTTTTGAGATTGGTGGTCTCAGAAATCTAGAGAGAATGTATTTTCAGCCCAATGCCCTCACTGGTGAAATACTTGTGGAACTCTCGGAACTGAACAAGTGGAGAGAGATGGATCTTTCAGACAATGGTTTAAAAGGCAGGATTCCATATAAGATTGGGAACATGCAAAATTAGGAGGCTTTTCTAATTTTATCCAACAATTTCATGGGTTTCCTGCCTCAACAACTCGACGTAAGTGGAAAGCTACAGGAAGTCAATGTTTCTTCCAACAGGTTCTTGTTCTATCCCTCTGAATCTCTGCAACGGCAGAAGGTCACAGATGTTGACTATAGAAAATAATTTTTTCATGGGAAATTCTCTGGTTGAAGTCCACATGGGGAAAAATCATTTAAACTGTTCGATTCCTGCAGACTTCATATATTTACCCAACCTGACTGTGATCGATTTACTCAACAATTATCTATGTGGGCCCATACCAGAGAAAATGAATAATGTATCCTCCATCCTTAGGACGATGGATCTATCCATTAATAATTTTAATGGTTCCCTTCCTTCATCCATTGGTAAATTCATGAATAAATTCATGAATAAATTCTACTATCTGAATGTATCTAGAAATCAATTAGCATGTCTGATTTCTAGGGAGATTAGCAACTGTAGTGCTTTGGAACATGTTGATCTTAGCCAGAATGAGTTCATACGTCCCATCCCAATGGAAATCTCCACCCTGAGCTGTTTCGAGTTTCTGAATGTATCTAGAAATCATTTGAATGAAATTATTCTCATCGAATTACAGAACATGCAAAACATGATCATACCTTATTTCTCTTACAATAACTTTTTAGGCATCATTCAAGAGGGTAGTCAGTTTTTCTATTTGGATCAAAGATATTTTGTAGGCAATCCCAACTTGTGGAGACCACAGTTGGGCAATTGCACTTCGCAAGGTCAAGCCCACTGTAAGTGTGGACTTCTCTTAGTGCTAGCACCTCTACTCTTTTGTTTGCTTATTTTGGTAGTTAGGGCATCCATCTATAAAGGTAGAGATAGAGGCGTGAAGAAAATAGTTGACACCAGGTTGTGGGAAATGACGACCTTCCAAAATTTGGACTTTGGCAGTGGTGACATTGTAAAATGCCTGAAAGAGGGCAACTTCATCAACAAAGGAGGAGCCAGAGTCGTGTATCGAGATACCAATCCCAATGGCCAACAAAATGCAGTGAAGAAATTTAAATGGATTGGCATGGGTTCTTTAAATGTTCATGGATTATTTGTAGAGGTCAAGACACTTGCCAAAATCTGGCATAGGCACATAGTGATATTGTTGGCCTTTTGCTCTAATCATGACAGTAATCTTCTGGTGTATGAATACATGTCTAACGAAAGCTTGGGGTGTTGGAAAGGTAGAGAAGCTAAAACACAAATTCAGACATAAAGCACACCACTTGTGATTCTTCTATTGATCACACAAAATTTGATAATTACAATGAACCCACTGAAGGGTATTTAACCTTTTCCACTAGTGACTCACCTAAAATACCTTGACATGCAATCACACACTAAAATTCATCTATCATTTTACTCGACTTGACTAAACACTAAGCACTTCAACACTCAACCCTTTGTTAACTAACTCTCTAATTTTAGCGAACTCCTCATGCAGGAGTAATTAGCTTATTTTAACACCCCCCCTTAATTACAACTGTTAAACTAAGAATCATTACAACTCAAACATGTCTGCTGGTCTATGTCTCAGCTAAGCTTACAACACACATGTTTCTTCTATGAAACATAAACACATCTTTTTCTAATGACTTAGTAAATATATCAGCCAATTGATCACTAGATTTACA
>APFE030467840.1:41267-58553 GCA_000404065.3 Pinus taeda | reverse complement strand
GAGAGAAGATTGTAGGCCGGCGCCTACGTACTAGTACTTAAGCTAGTACAAAAGCAAAGGGTAATCTTTGGAGCATTGTAGCAGGTAGCAGCCTGCGTACTAGTAAATGGATCGGCTAGTACAAGAGCAAAGGGGGTTGTAGCTCCCGTACTGGTATAATACTGCATCAGTACAAATATTGTAAAAGGATTTTCTTATTAAGAAGAAGATTGAGATGACTTGCAGCAGGTGGTTTTCTCTCGCATTAGGTTTCCACCTTATATCATGGTGTTCATGTGTGTTCCTTATGTGTGATGATCTATTCTATGTTATTGCATTTGTTAACTGATAATATGGTTAATAATGTTCTAATGCACTCATTGAAGATCAATTAACTTAATCATAAGAAGTTGTGGAAGTAGCATATATGAATCAGAGTTTGGAAATTAAAAAGTTTTATTAATGTGATAATATTGATTCACCCCCCCCCTCTCAGTATTATTTCCAACACCGACCACCGTAATTGATAACTAGAGGAAAGAGCTTGTTCCTCATCATCTACACCTTCGCGATCAACAACTTGCTTGGGGACTTGTAATATACATGACATTCTTGACCTTTAAAGATAACTCTATATACTTTCTGTGTCATTTGACCAACACTTATCAAATTATGTTTGAGACTAGGTACATAATATACCTCTGAGATTGTCTTCATCTCCCCCTACTTGGTTAGAATATTGACCACTCCTTTTCCATCTACATCCACAGTCTTATGAATCCCCAAATTTACCTGTATTTTCATAGATTGATCCAAATTTGCAACCAAATTCTTCTTACCTGCCATGTGCTTACTGGGACTACTGTCTAATAGCCACACACTATCAGAAGGTTCATGCATGGTATGGCAAGCTAGGAACATGGAGTTAGTACTCTCTGTAGTGAAGTTAGCTATCTACTTCCCTTGATCAGCTATCTTCTTTCTGCAATGATGTGCATGGTGACCAAATTTATTGCAATAATAACATCTCACCTTTGATTCGTCAACTCTTTGTTTATTGTTGAAGCTTTTGTAGTTGCTTCCACATTCATGTTCATTGTCTTCTCATCCGTCTCTCTGACCTCCATATATTCTACCTCATCCTCTGCCTCTCAATCTACTTCTGCCTCGACCTCTATCTCTTGAAAAAGAAACCTATATTTTGAACACGGTTTCTAAAGTGGAATCCTTATTTCTGTCCATCCTTGCCTCATGCGATAGAAGTGATCTCATCAACTCATTAATTGTTACTGATGTCAAATCCTTGGCTTCTTCTATGGTTGCCACCACAACATCAAATTTGATAGACAAAGATCTGAGGACCTTCTCAACCATTGTGTGATCTATAATTTTTTCACCATAAACCTTTAACTGATTTATGACATTTATGACCCGATTCATGAAAGAATTGATTTCCATTGTCTCCTTCATCTGTAGAGTTTCAAAATATATCCTAGTATTCTGAAACTTAACAATATTGACTTTGGTCATACCTTTATAGCTTGTCGTCAAAGTATCCCATGCTTCCTTTTTTGAATATGTGATCATAATCTTTTGGAACACTGCTCGGTCCACTCCCTGTTGGATAAGCTGCAATGCTTGTGCATTCTTCTTCTTGTCCTTCTTCCATTATTCCTTCTTTGCACTAGTGAGAGCTCATTCTTCTACTTCATTCTTAGGTTTTGAAAACCTAACCTGAACATAATCCCAAACATCATGAGCCTGCAACGTGGTCGCCATCTTAATGGTCCACACATCATACTCCTTCCCTATGAACGGTGAAAACAAACGCTGCAAATTTGAGAAAGCCATCATTCTTCAAAAAGAAATCTCTTTAAAAAAAACTTTGCATTTCTTTTTATATAAGCTTGCAAAGCTCCTTTTTCGAAAAAAATCCTTAAAACTCCTTTTTCAAAAACAAATCCATTTTAATAAAACCCCAAATTTTTATTTTATATTAAAAAAAACTTGAAAAAAATGATTTTTAAAATTTTATATATATGAAAAAACCAAAAGAAAAGACCTTTTAAAAGGCCCACTCAATCAAAAAAAATTAAACTCACCCACATAACTTTTCAAACTTTAACAAAATATTTAACTTTAATAATAACCTATTTAAAAAACTACCGACGTGAGCTTTGGAAATCAAAGTATTCCACATGAATCATAAAACCTTTGACTTCCATAAAATATTACCCACGCAACAAGTTCACGCTCCACGTCAGGTTTCAAATTAAAGCTTTGGCTTCAATTAAAAAATAACCCAAACGATTTTTCCTTTTCTCGCATGTGACAGGGCTCGTGCGACCCTAACACAAAATAAATTGCGCACTTGACCCCAAATTTTGCAGATTCGAAGGTACATGTAAATTGCGCCTTTTTTTTGTACTAACCGTGAAATCTGCGTGCTTTTTAACTGTTCTACAAATTTTCAACACAATTTTTTTTTAAAATTGATGGCCTTTTTTTCTTGACCTTTTTCTCACTGGCTCTGTAGGCACCACGGATCTTGTGATCCTTCCTTAGCTCTAATATCAATTTGTTGGAAAGGTAGAGAAGCTAATACACAAATTCACACATAAAACACACGAGCTGGGACTCTTCTATTGATGACATAAAACTTGATAATTACAATGAACCCGATAAAGGGTATTTAACTTTTTTGACTAGCAACCCACCTAAAGTATCTTGGCATGCAACCACACACTAAAAGTTGTCTATCACTTAACTCGACTTGAATAAACACTCAACACTCATTTAACTGACTCTCCAATTTTAGTCAACTCCTCATGCAGGAGTAATTAGCTTATTTTAACATGGTGGAGTTGCTCCATGGAAACTCTAGAGTACATCTCTAGTGGAATAGTAGATACAAAATTACAGTGGAGGCTCCCAAGGGGTTGCGCTATCTTCACCATGATTGTTCACTGCTTATCTTTCACCACGAGGTGAAGTCGAACAATATAATTTTTGGATTCCAGTTTTGAAGCCCATGTCACAAATTTTGTTTGGCCAAGTTATTGCATCACTCAGGTACCTCAGAATGCATGTCCTGAATCGCAGGCTCTTTTTGCTACATAGCTCCAGGTAAATTATTGTTTCATTCTCTATAATTTTTTTATTTTTTGTTTTCATATGCATTCCTCAGTTGCCAATATTAATTCATTTCTCTTGAACACTTTCGCATTACTGCTTTTTGAGATTCCCCAGACAGCTCAAGAAGCTTAAGGGTCTGTTTTCTAATTGTAACAATGAATAGATTTTGTTCGAGTGGTGATTTCTATCGAAATACCCACATTTAAATATATAGAAAATTGTCTTTGAAAACATAATTATATTGAAAGTCAATTTTTACAAAGGAAAGTGTTGGAATTACCATTTTATTTAAGAATCACATTGAGAGAATTTTGAGGTCTAAAATGGGCCTCCTAAGAAAAATATACAACAAAAATAAACTTTATAAGAACCAATAGCATTAAAGATGATGATGTCAACCATGAGGATGATTCACCATTTTTGGAGTAAAAAGTAAAAATATTAAAGAATAATAAAATAATAAAAGTATTTTTTCAACTCGTATTTTCAACTTATCTCCCTAAGTTTTACTCAAATTTCGAGCCGGATTACTCATTGGATGCAAAATTTAATTTGTCATACACGCAATACCCTTGTTGCATACTTTCGATAGAGATTTTTACATGAAAAATGAGAAATACATAAAAAATGTGATTGCAATCAAGTTTTTCATGTATTTCTCATTTTTTGTGTAGCGGGGTCCTTCGAAAGTATGCAACATGTGTAATGTTTGGATGAGGAATCAAATTATGTATCCAACTAGTGTTTCCACTCAAAATTTGAGTAAAGTCATAGGGAGATAAGTTGAAAATATGAGTTAGAAAAATAGTTTTGTCTTTTTTCCCTCTAGAATTTGATGATGTAATCTAATCTTATTTTATAATTTCCACTATATTTTGTAATTTCCTTAGGAGGCCCATTTTGGACCTCAAAATTTCCATAATGATATTTTGTGATAATTATTGAATTGATAGAGTATGCGTACACTCTAAAAGTTGACAAGAAGAGCAACATAAATAGCTCTGGAATGGTTCTGCTTGAGATGGTTACAGGCAAGCAGTTAGTGGAAGACCGTGAATTTGAAGAGGGCATGAGCCTTAACGGTTGGGTGAAGAAGATGACGAGGTAAAATAGAGGAAGATTTATGGATATTATAGATCTGAAGGTGAGCAAATTTCCAATCAAGGAGGCCATGCATATGTTTTTTGTGGCTTTACTATGCTTACAAGAATAGCCTCTGACCAAGTATGTGCAAGACACTGTATATGCTCATACACTGTAAGTTGAGGCATTAAATTTGCCTTGCGAGGGGAAGGAAATGAAGAGGCAGCGAGTATGGATAGTGGAATCATCCCTCACTCAATAGTTACAGGCCTGTGCCATATCAAGATTTTTTATTTTTGCATCTTTAAATACTAGGTTAGTTATATAAATTAAATTGGTTGATAAAATTTGTATTCAAGGTTCAAAACTGAAAAAGGATTCTGTGTTCTTCATAATGATTAGAATTTGTAATGAGGTTCAAAATTGAAAAAGGATTTGGTAATTTTTTATTTCATTTCCAGAATATTTTAAATTATTAAATCTAGATTATTTATAAGAAAAAAAAATTATAATAAGATTTTTTTTGAAAATCTTTGAAAATAAAACACATTTATCATGTTAATTATTCACTGATTAGCACAAACAAGTATCGATATCATACATTATAATAATACATTTATTTTTACAATATTTTTACTCATTATTCAAACCCATAGTGTGACTTTAAAATATTATGGATACAATATTTATATTAAATACTTTTACTCATTATTCAAATCCATATTGTAACTTTAAAATAATATGAATACCATAGTTATATTTGTAACACTCCTCAATAAAGTTGTAAATGTTTTGTTATTGCAAATGACTCAGTGAAAATTGTGGGTATTTATAAAGTTCTAAGATGGAGATTAAAATATAAATGTTATTTTATTTCTTTGAATAAATAATATAATCTATGGTTAGTCATAAACTTAGGAGAAAAAGTTCTAAAAGAGAATTTCATTCACGAGAGAATTAGAAGGCAATTATTCCTCTCCCAAGAGATAAATAATCTCAGTTGGGAGAAGGGAGCCAAGAAGGGGAGAGGGAAGAAAACCTTAGGTAACCTTGGAGACTTGGTACTTGTGGAAGGAGGTCGAAGAGCCGAGTAGAAGCTTCAAGCTTCAAAACCCAAAACATGATGTTGTTGAAGGTTGGAAGAACGCTTCCATTTAAGGTATCCTTGAGTTGCTAGGTGGCAAGAAGTATCCTTAAGATAGTCTATAATTCTAAGTTCTTAGGCTAGACTAGCAATGCCTTCATTCCGTGAACAAAACTGAATGGTCTTTATTGAATAACTGTTATAGAAAGAAATTGGATTAGGGGAGAATGGAGATAATAGCTATTCTCAAAGTTTGGGTGGAGCACTCCTTTCCTTGGCAGCTTGTGGCTAGTTAGATGGCTTGTGGTTGGTTGGAGAGTAAGAAAAGGTAAGTATTGATTTTTCATTTGTGATAATTACTTCTTATATGAAAAAGATAGATTGGCTATGCCGATATATTTTTCTTGAATCTTGCGTATGGTTGTACTCCAACATTTAATGTATTAAATGATTTATACAGCGGGGTAACAAGTTTTCAGGCCCAAAAGTTTTAACTAACTATGATTTAACATTATCTAGAAATTGTATCAATAATGGGAATGTTGTTGCAAAACTCCAAAAGGAATTAGTGTTAATCATAAAAGAACTAATGATAAGATGTATGAACGAGGGTTAGTTTTGGTTAGCAAGTAGAAGAGCTTTCCATAACAGTCCATACTTTATATGGTTAGCGCCAAACGTATCTACTGGCGTATGATAGGTCTCGAAGGAAGCATGTTCTGCCTGTCATCAGAATTGTAATAAAAATAGGCCACGACATTTTTATACAATGAGCAGGAAACTAACAAAAGAACTACGAACTGAAAGAAAACAACCCTTCTTGGAAATTGTACGATTCATTATTTTTCTATAGGACAGTGATTAAGAGTAATTCGGTTTATTGCAATCCAAAAACGCAGGGATAACCACCAAATTTCACAACCCAAGAAAGTGACTGAAGGAAAGTATGGAACTTAGCCATCTTTTTACTAATATAAAGATATATACAAAGAATGTATAATGAGTCCATTGCATTTGAAGTAAAATTGTCACCTAAAGTAAGGAACAGAGGGAGGCTAGCGTCTACATCTAAATAAATTTTACATGAACAAAAAAAAGCATAGCAGACGACAAAAGTATTCACGGTATACCCAAAACCAGACAAATATAAAGAAAACCTTATAAAGAAAAGAGAAAAAGGTCCTCCTATAATAGAATTTATAAATTAACCATTGTAAGTTAGCGACCCTATATAAACAAAGAGTACATATTGATAAACTAATTTAACAATCATGATAATACCAACATAGTTCGCGTACAAGCCAACTACAGTACATTACGTTGTTGTAATTGCAATATTCTCAAAATATAGCTAAATATAACAGTAATATCAGTTGTTTAGGATGAGACGCCAATACATGTATATGTCAACAACTACTTTAGCAAATGTGAACGAACTGGAAGTGTGACCCATATCACTAGTTTATCAACTACAATATAATTTATGTTGTGAGTATGACCCAATATGGTTTTCTTAAAGAAAATGAAACCCCAGCATTGGTAGAATCCGCAAGGGAACCCTCAACACTTCGGGTCATGTCAGGAGAACATATCACACTTGGAAAATAGGAGGAATCAGCCATTAGATCTTTCTCGAGAAATAAACCTTCAACCAAAAACATCTCGTCGGAGTGTACTTGTGCCACCAAGAACAGAAGGGTAAGCACACAAATTAACTAGAATTGCAACAATAAGGGGAAACGTTTATCTCACTTTTGAAATATTAAAACCTGCAGAAGGAAGTCGTTGAGGAAAATACCCTAGCTTGCAAGGTGCACCTACAAGACGTAACAACCTGTCATTATCTAGTCATGAAAATTACTACAAATTTTACTATCCATAAATAGGGTAATCTTAAAACAAGCCCAATGGCTTGAGTCTCTGAGATATCGTTATAACCCTTTATGACGTCATGAAAAAACAACTAATGCCAAATGGGTTTGAGGATACAAACAACCTAGAATAAGAGGAGCAAGATGCTAGTCAAAAGTGAACTTGACAATCGTGGGCAATGAGCAACACGAACAGATACCAATGTGCCAACCTGTTGGAGGGAAGATATGGAGTTAGCGACAACCTCGAGTGTAGAAATTAAGCTAGAAAAGGACAAGAATTTTAAAGAAGATTACCTACTTGAGAACAAAGGTCATTGCCATACATTTATATAATGAGGAATGCATAGTCGAATTTCAATATGAAGGAAACACTGCATGTAGGGAATATGATTTTTAATTACTTGGGTAGTCGCAATCAGTTGCGTTCCTCCCAGAAGCTCCTACCTGAGTGGAATGTTACCGACGACTCTAAATTACCAAAGGAATTAGATCTAGATAAATACATATAACTAGACTAGAAATTATAGCGGAGTTTAACAGTAAACGAAGGACATATTTTATACTTGTAAAATGCAAAATTGGTGTGGAGACCAAACCCTAGATTCCATATTAGTTTTAGAGCTTGTATGCACCCAGTGAAGTTGAAGAATGACTAGTCAAGGTAGCAAAAATGGTGGTTAGTTACCTCAACTGAACGAATGTAACTCCAGTGGTCGGATTCAGCCCTCGCCAGAGCAATGGTGAAGGTTAAGACATGTGTTTCGCCTGATATTTCAAGATTAAAAGCACCTACATGGTGGTTGATGGAGAAAGTTCTGGGGATGACCCCAATGACCTCGTGTTTCATCTGAGGTTAAGCAGAACAGTGACGGAACTTTATCCTACAATGTTTGAACCTTATGAACTTTATAAATAATCCCTAAATACGTGAAGAATTTTTGATAGGGATCACATTATCATATGTTGTTGGTAAATAAATACAAATATTTGTATGGGCGAATTGTTTAAACTTAAACTATATATTGAGTGGATATTACCATTACTTAAACTCTGATATGTTTAGAAATTGAGAGTGGGACAAATCTGGCTATTGTTGAGATTTTCTGTTTAAACTAAAATAGGCAGAAATCTCTGTAGGTGACAACAATAGGAAATCTGTTGCTGGATTATCTCCAGGTTGTTGGGAGCAAATTAATGCATCCTAAATTTGATGTGAGAGCAGTTAGATTCTCTCTACTATAAAATATGTTGTCATACGGATCGCTGGGAGAGAGTATGAGAGTTTCATTGATGTAATCTCCAAATATTGTTTAATATATTCCTGATGCCTATGTTTGGTGGACGTAGCCCAGATTGGTTGGGTGAACCACGTTAAAGCTGTGTCTTATGTGCTTGTTGATTTATTCTGATGTATGTTTAATCAATTGAATGTGCACCTGATCCAACACCTATAGGACTCAGTTCTTCACCTTCATGTAAATTGAATCTTGAAATATAGGTGGAGGTAAGTGAACAATCCCAGTCTACATTCTCTATTTTGCAAAAAAAACAACGGAGGATGGAGTCCATAAAATCATTAAGTAAGAGTCAACCATGCAAAATAACCAAATAAAATTCTATGTTATTAAACTGAAGCAAAAAGGAGTGGAAAAGGAAACAAAATGTGTCACAAATGCATTATATGAGTGAAGTTAAAAAATAATAAATTGACTTATTGTTGAGGCATCCTTTTCAATAATTAAGATGATGGATGTGATTGGACGACTTGAGTACCAACACAGACCAATCAGTAATTCAAAATTAGATAATAGATAAAATAAGTGTGTATAAATGAAATCGAGTATCAAGCCCCATATTGTCAATTTTTTATTAAAAAAATTAAGAGTATGTTAAAGAGAAAAATGTGTGATGTATAAGAAAAAACGCCGAGAAAGGTTTGGAGTTATCCATGTGATCATAACCTGTTTTTAATTGAAAGCCCTCTCGTTTGTTACCAAATACATATATAAACATGTTACGAGGCATAACTTATAAGGTTCACAACCACGAGGATGTTTTAAATTAAAACTCTAATAGAAGAAGAGACATGTATAAAAGAGCTAAAAGAAGTACTGGTAAGTAGTGCTCTCAATTGAAAAGTAAATATTTGGAATAATCACCTCCTCACACATGAATGATGTTCAAGAAACTGATGAAGTAGTGAAATAAAAGAAATACTTGGAGGTAATATCTATATAGATATATATTACATAATAGTCAATTTTCCTATGTAAAAGAAAGAGGGAGAGTATTGTAATAATGCCACAGTTACATTTGCGTGATTAAAACTGTAATATCTAACCATAAAAAAAGGAGTGGTACACAAAAGTAAAGTAGCCATAGAATTAGAAAAGGGTCAACAAATATTCAAGGTATTGGTACACCCAAGGAAACCACCTTAACCTTCTTAAAGATGAATGTTATCAAATATGAATTGAGGGTAAAGGATATTTACGACTACTATATATATAATATTATATATTATATATATATATATATTATATAGTATATATTATAATATTAATAGTTATATAATATTATATCAATCAGAGTTGTTTTTGGTGATTAGTGGCAGTAATGGAAATCATTTTATTCGATAGAGAATTAGCAAATGACATGTGGAAAGGGGCATGTGTGAAATGCGTGAAGTGATGGTGAATTTGTTTCTTGAGATGTGAGTTGAAATGTAGTTAGTAGTGGTTGGAAGATGCTGCGTAATGTGGTTGCTAATGTTGATGTTAGTGTAGAGAGAGGATTTTGGGAGAATTATGGCCAATGAATGCTTGGTAACAATGGAAAATTCCCCTCATACTAAGTTTATGATTTGAGACGTGCTGCTAATGTTAGTAAGAAAAATAATATTGAAAGGATATCAAAACTAGAGAAAAGAAATATAACTAATATGACCAATTTTGTGCTTTCCCCTTATTATATATCCATTATTGCAAGAGTTCAACATAAGAAAATTGAAAATTGAGGAGCTTCCTCACTGTAAAAGTTTCTTCATAAATGGAGTGGAACATTAGAAAGAAAAGTCATAACATAAATAAATAAATAAATAAATAAAATACAATAAATAAAATAAAATACAATAAATAAAATCAGCGAAAGAGGTAAATTGTGATAAGATGTTATAACCATTTAAAAATATTAGTCTCATAAATAATGTAGTGAGAGTGTATAAGGAACTAGTAACCTGGAATTAATCCAGACAGTCAAAGATGTTAAATAAGCACAAAAGTATATCTGAATAGTATTATTGATACCTTTGAAAATCGTATACCTGGTGGATGAAAGGGGGGAACTTATGATGACAGAATCATAAGTTGGAAGAAGGACAGTTTGAGGAAACATGAATACACATAACAATGGAAGTGTATGTTAATATCTTAAAGAATATGATGCCCACATCATCACCTAAAGAGTTGTTAATGAGTATAGAGGCAATGTATGTGTGACACATCACAACATGTATATAGATATTCTATCTATTAAAAAAAAAAAAAAAAAAAAAAAAAAAAACTAAGATGATGTAAAGATAAATACCGACAACTTTGACTGTCACTGTGTGATGTGTTAACGTGGAAAGTGGTGTATGCTACAACTTAGATAAGTACTTTAGAACTTGAATAACTCTATGGACCATCAATAGTTGGCTAGAATGAACTCAAGCTTATAAAATATGTAAGTAAAGATGACCCCTCTAGCACGGGAGTTGCCAAGAGAGGAAGATCTCATAGCCAGTTATACCTCAGCAACATGGGGAACTTCAGATACCATGATCAAGAAGTTATAGAATAAAAAGGTAAGTGAACCTCCTATCAAATAAATTAAAAAAGAAAAAAAAAAATTGAGAAGCCTCATGAGCGAGGCATGTGGGAAAGGAATGTTGGTAAGAAAGGCAATGTATTTGGTTGGTTAATTTTAGTTAATTTTTGGCTTGATTGTGCTCTTAAGTGCTTCTAGTACTCCTAGTTTTTGTTCCTAGCCTCAATAATCTATTGAGGAAAGATCAAAGGAGAAGAATACCATTTAAAAAAAAACAATTGAATTATGTTATCTTGATTCTTGCATGAAATGATCAATAAGTGACATGAACGTAATGATATCTAGTTACATAAAGGACAACATAATATTTACTGCTAAAGCAGTAAGTTGAAGTTATTTCTCTATAATTTGGAATAATTTTGATGATTGTGAATTGAAAAGTATGATGATGTTAAAGAAACATGCCACTAGTTGTAGGGTATCAAAAAGATAAGGTAAGAAATATTTCCTTGTTATGATGACAAGTAAGGATACAACAAGATGGAGCGATCGAGTAACCAAGTACCCTTAGGTTGGAATGGAATCATTGTATATTAATAATTCATCGGACTTTATATAACCAATATATAGAAATATTTGGTGGTGAAAGAGGTGGATGTGATCCTATTAATAAATAAGTAACCATATTATAGTATGAAACAATCATTTTGAATATGAGTATAAAAGGGAGAATTTCCATGACTATATACAAAACAAAAATGGGGTGAACCTATATTGTCGATTTGTAATATCAAATGAAAAGGGGCCTAAGTTTAATATATCTGTGTGTGTCTGTGTTTGTGTGTGTGTAACACCCTCCTCCCACATCTACCCAAGCAATCGCCCAGCCGGGGTAAGCATGCGACAAGAGGCCACTATGATTTGACTCGACCTGGTAAGTCACATTAAGGAAGTGAACTGATGAAAACACACCATACATACATTCAACATAAACATCAAGACCCTCATGAACCAATCCAATACTTTTGAGAACTTGCCCTTGGGTCCCACTAAACGTTTCGACAACTTAACCACTAGTCACTCTCATGCTATAGGCATGACAATGTCCAAGGACCTCTCATCACTCTCACAAGCTTTCCTACTAGCATTGAAAGACTCTTTTTCTCAGTTCTATGCCAATGTACTTGATATTTGAACAATATTTTAGGCCCACAGCCCAGGTCACTGCCTAGAATTTAATGTTACCTTCAAAAGAGTAAATGAACAACGAAATTATAGTACTAAATCAATTACTTGTTTAAGACATTAACTCGACCCCTACTAGCCATCACAAGAATTCTGTCAAACATATCATGAATATGTAAACTATAGGTGTAAATAACATATCTAAGCATAGGGGTCTAATAGTTAGCTGAGAATCACTAAGGAACATTGATGCCTCAACACATCAATTTCCATTCCTTTCATTAGGTCATAGATACATCGATCATTCAATTACAAGTAAAAACATGTTGAAATACATACATAGTTGTTGTCATAAAACGCATACATAAACAACATAATAGCAATAGGAATACCAACGAAATTGCATCCATATATACCACATATAATCCATCAAAATTCTCATAGAGATACAAGGAAAAATAACCTTTCATTAATGATGCAAAATCCAAACCCAAGATGGGACTTCCACGTTCCACCCAACTGTAGAATGGTTAAGCCAATTTTCTCTTGATCCATTCACCCCTATGCCATATTCCAAGCATGAATGTGGGATCTCATAGAACACATCAATCAAAATCATCAAGGAATTCCATAGACCATATACCTCAACCCATCAAACAGGGATTCCACCTCATGGTCAGACGTCACAAAACCATCATCAGATTGGTCTCCAACCAAGCCTTCCACGGCTTCTAGAGTGTTTGTTCCAACCGAGGCTTCTAGGACTAGTAAATCAACCCACAACTACCACCAGGCTTCGAGAGCGTTTATCCAACCAAGGCTTCCAGGAATATTAACTCAACCCACCAAGGGCTTCCAAAGCATTTTTCCAACCAAGGCTTCCAGGACTAGTAACTCAACCCAATTTGTTACAAGGCTTAGACAACGTTTGTCTAGCCAGGGCTTCCAGGAAATAATAACTCAACCCAAGATAAGGAAACATGAGAACCAACTAAAACAAAATAAGGAAATAAACCCACAAACTCCATTGCAACCCAAAAAATAGAAAGGCTAGGAAATCCACTTTCAATCTATGAAATCCTCCATGCTTGTGATAGATTATGACCAATAATCCACATGCATATTCCATGCATGCCAAAACTAGTGAAGAAATCATACCTACAACTCAGTACCCGCGAGAAAATATGAGGTAGTTGCTGATCCCAATGCCCTCTTGTGCTTTCTTGCTCATCCTTTGCCTTATTGCTCCAAGAATCAAAGCATGCCACACCCTCCAAGAGTGCTCCAATAAAATTTTAAGTCTCCAAGAGTATGAGAGAGAGAGAGAGAGAGAGAGAGAGAGAATAATGAGAGAGCTCCAACATTAAACTGACCAAGTCTACCAACTGATCCTCAGAATCCTTTTTATGAATGAGGCCTCTATTTTCTTCATCTTCCATTATTTTCCTTCAATTTCCTCCTCACATGCAACCTATTACCTTTCACATCCTTTTTCTCCTAATTTCCATTATTTTCATCAATAAAATGCCAATAAATTCCATTTTACCTTTCCAAAGCCTTTTCCATTGCCTTTTCCAATTTCCTTAGCCATAATAAACCAAATCAACACCCACTAGGATGTTTTTCCCACCATTCATCTTGGAATAAGTATCCCATAACTATGGCCTTCAATATATTTTTACATGGAACCTTCACGAGGGTTGTTAAAGAACCCTCCCCCTTAGGGAAAGACCATCCTCGGTGTTCAATGACACCTATAACCAAAAAGACTGTTGAAAACAAAAAATACTTCCCATGGGCTTTATACACAACTCACTACAATATTTACAATGAACATCTGCTAAAATATGACAAACATACTATTTACTGGAGCTTTATAACATAAATCATTAAAATATTTACAATAGTAATCACATATACACACATACACATTTTCTTCAACCAGCAAATGAAGATATTGTCTATGGAGCTTTATAGATCTAGCTTGATACATTATTTACAATAGTACACACATATACACATATGCACATTTTCTCATCTAAGAAATAAAATTATACGAAGCCTGCATCCACAATAAGGGAATCCAAAGGCTCACAACTCCACCCTCAAAGTAATACCAAGATTCACCTCCTTCCCCTGAAGTCCAGAATCCACTGCCAACCAAATCTGCATCCAATGGCTAGCACTATAATCTTGTGCCACGTGTCCTCTAAGTGAACAATTACTTAATCATTGTTCGAGGGAACACTCCCAATGTGCATCTAATTCCATCTGGAAATTCTCATGACCAAAAAAATATATCCCTGACCTTCCCTTCTTTGCTACACAGCCCCTCGGGAATCCAGTCACCCCTTTCATGTAGTCACTCACCTTCTAATTTCTGTTGGCACACCCATGCTGGGGAATCCATCCCTTGCCAAGGCTTCCTCACATCGGAAGATATAAAAACCAAGGCATATCCATGTCTCAAACAATCATACCAGTCATAACATGGTCATGGAAATCAATGGACACTATTGGGTACATGTGTCCCACAATGGCCTTGCTCCTGAAATACTTTACCAACATATTGCTACCTGCTCCAATTCCCTTCACTGCCACTGCTAATTCTTGCAGTCAATTTCAACCACCCAACTAGGAATTTCCGTGCTTTTTGTACCATGCACATACCTTCCATTAAAGTTAAAATAAATTCAAATAAATTCAAAACATACCACATTAGTGGCCCATCAACAAGTTACACTTGCAATTAAGTTCAATTCCTACCACAACAAGTCAAACTAGCATCTTTGATCAAATTATCACGAATAAACATATCACATCCAGTTAGCTCAAAACACAACCACCGTAGATCGACATCATAAATCACATGTAACCATCATAAACCAGAATCATAGATCACATGTAATCATCGTAGACCATAATCATAAATCACATGCATAGTAAAATAAAATATGGAAAGTTATATTTTAATCAATCCTGAGCTTCTACCTTTGTCCTTATTCCATGCGCACTCTGGATCGGTTACCACACCTGTAAAACACCCAATGCCTTCTCCTCAACCATGTGCACATACACATAGTGTGCATCACACACATACAACCACACACGACATACAACATCATGCAATACATGCACCTAGACCCAGCTGTACAACACAACACACACCTACATCCAGTGTATAACACAATACATACACCTAAACCTAGTGCATAACAAAATGCATACACATACACTTGGTGTACATCACAACACACACCTGCATCCAGTGTATGACGCAATACATACACTTACACCCAGTGCATAACAAAATGCATACACCTACACTTGGTGTACAACACAAGACAATAAATCTATACCCGATGTACAACACCACATAATACATGCACCTACACATGGCGTACAACGCAACGAGTACACATATTATGATAACATGACTACACAATTCAAATGTACATAATACCACATGCCCTCAACATAGCATGTATGACATGCACACAATACCACACATACACAACAACCATATGTACAACACATACATAGTACCACCTATACAAATTACCACCTGCACAAGGTGTGCACATCATGACATGTACACGACACCACCTACACAATGTGTAAACAACACCACATGTACACCGCACCACCTGTACAATGTGTACACAATACCACATGTACACCCATATGCACAACATGTTCGCGACACCACATGTACACAACGCCACATTGACGACATGTACACAACACCAACTACACACAACGCCACTTGTACAACATGTACCCAACACCACATGCACACAACACCACTTGTACAATCATGCACACAACACCATATGTACATAACACCGCATGTACAACATGCACGCAACACCACCTATACATAACATTTCATATCCAACGTGAACATAATATCATCTGTACACAACACTGCATATCTGACATGCGCACAACACCATATACACACAACACTGCATATCCGACATGCGCACAACACCATATACACACAACACTGCATATCCATCATGCACATAGTACAATATGTACACAACACCGCATATCCAACATGTACATACCACCATCCATACCCAACACTGAATATGAAACGTTCATACAAAACTATCTATGCCAACACCCTGTACATAACATTTCATAAACAACATGTACACACACTATATATACCCAATATCGCATGCACACAACATCACATATGCAACATGTAAAACATACACAACATATGCATAACATTAGTACCAGACACCCAAACCCACATTATGTCTACCAAGAAACCTTTCTTCTAGCATCTTATCCATGCTTGTCCTAGCATGTCGTAGACTTGGAAAATTTTAGGTGCTAATATTCGTAGGTGGGCTAATTTTCCATGATTTTTCAAAAAAAAAATATTCATCAATTTCCATTTCTTGTAAAAGTGATTCGCCCAAATTTTACAATATAAAATTATTTTACCTTAAAAATCACCAACATTATATAGAGACTATATATAAAATCATTATAAATTTGAATAATTGTAAAAATATATCAGTAAACATTTTATGGTTTGCATATGAGGTACTAGTGAGGTTTGCCAATGTTTTTAAATTGTGGGATAAATTTCCATTCTTAAAATTTTCCTTGGCCGCAGACCACACTTCTTTCATTTCATTGATGTATCTCCTGGTATAACCTATCCATAACATTGACAGAGGCATAGTATGATCACATAATATCAACTAATAACCACATGATACTGACCTCATAAATTTGTCAGGACTACTCTTCCCTCTTGATTCCTCATAAACCAAGAACCTCTTCATGTCATTCGCCTGCGTAAGCAATCATTCCTCCATAAGAACGATTCCTAATGACCGTATCAGACAGTGACATATATACATGGACACATACATACATATACATAAACATTAGCATAAAACAATCATGGTCCTATCAAACAACGACATACATACACACATACATGTTTACATATATATAAAAATCACCATAATCATAACATAATTACCAAATATCAAGGTCAAGGTTAAGAGAAATTCCTTTACAACATGCAAAATGTTGATAAAAATAGTTCCCAACATAGCCAAGCCATCTGACACCTCAAGTCCATTTACTTTTTACCTTTTTTGGTTA
>APFE030467840.1:0-28343 GCA_000404065.3 Pinus taeda | reverse complement strand
ATAGTTCGCGTACAAGCCAACTGGAGCACATTGTATTGCTAGGATTATAATAATATCCAAATATAGTTAAATATAACAGTAATATAAGTTATTTAAGATGAGAAGCCAATACATTTATATGTCAACAACAAATTTAGAAATTCTGAATGAACCGACAGTGTGACTCATATCACTAGTTTAAAAATGAAAATATTATTCATGTTGTGAGTAGGACCCAATAGGGTTTTCTCAAAGAAAATTAAATCCCAGCATCAATAGATTCCGAAAGGGAAACCTCAACATCTAGGGTCATGTTAGGGAAACATAACACACATGGAGAATAGGAGGAATCAACTGTTAGATCTTGTCGGAGAAATAAACCTTCAACCGACACAATTTCGTCGGAGTGTACCCGTTCCACCAAGAACATAAGGATAAGCACACAAATTAACCAGAATTGTAACAATAAGGGGAAAATTTGATCTCGGTTATGAAATCTTAATACCTATGGAAGGAAGTCGTTGAGGAAAATAACCTACCTTGTAAGATGTACCTGCAAGAGGGGACAACCTATCATTATGCCGTCATGAAAATTACTACAATTTCTACCATCGAGAAACATGGTAATCTTAAAAAAAATCTACTTTCTTTAGTCTCTGAGATTTCTTTATAACCCTTTAAGATGTCAAGAAAAAATAACTCAAGACAAATGGGTTTGAGGATACAAACAACTTGGAATAAGAGGAGCACGACGCTCGTTAAAAGTGAACTTGACAACCCTGGGAAATGAGCAACACGAATAGATATGAATTTATCAACCTACTGGAGGGAAGATATGGAGTTAGAGACAACCTCACATGCATAAATTAAGATGGAATAGGACAGGAATTTTAGAGAATATTCCCCGCTTAAGAACGAAGGTCATTTCCATACATTCCTAAAACCCTAACAGGGAAACAAGAAATGCTTAGTCGATTTTTAATATGAATGAAAGATTGCATGCGGGGAATATGATTATTTATTACCTGGGTATTCATCATTGGCTTTGTTCCTCCCAACAACTCCTACAAGAGTGGAATGTTACCCGAGATTGTAAAGTACCAAAGGAATTGGGCCTAGAGAAATACATATAACTAAACCATAAATTATAGTGGATTTGAATAGTAAACGAAGAACATATTTTATACCTGTAAAATGAAAAATTAGCGTGGAGACCAAACCCTAGCTTCCATATCGGTTGCGGAGCTTGTATGCACCCGGTGAAGGTGAGGAATGACCGAACGTGGCAGCTAAAATGAATGAATAAATGGTTTTTAATGATGTCCATGAGACCTCATGGTCTAAGGGACCACAAAACAACTTAAATCATATTTAGATTCTTTTCCATGTCAACTTTGTTGTTGTGAATCTGGAGTAATAAATTCACTATTTTGTGAAGTCTTTCCTCTTTAAAAATCTCACTGATATTGTTCACCGTTAGACTTTTATCAAATTGACGATGAATACCTTAATATGCTGTGCATTCTTTGATATAATTCGACTCTATTTATACCACCCCTATGTTGCAAAATGCAATTTATTTCTTCCCACCCTTCTTTATGGGTCGCCCATCTCCCGGTTTCACACCTTAGATAATGGGAACTAGTCGTCAACTGTGCAATTAATATTTTAGGTTTTTCCTTGATTGTGGAACTCAAATACTCTTTATCACCATGCTTCCATGTGGGGTTAAATTCTTTGACATAATATGATTTTGTTTTTCCTACTTTTTTTTCCACATGTTAGCCTTGAATTTTTCTAACACCCACTTTTTTATCTCCCCATTAGTGTAAGGAAAATCATGCAGATTTATGTCCCATTTTCCTAACCACTTTTTATTTTGCTGCATCCACATCTTTTTCTGATGACATAGCTCTTATTTGACAACCAACTTGGGTCATCGGTGCTTATCCATATTTTCAACCTTCTTTAGGTAACTTAGCAGATGAATGATCATTGAAGCTTCAATTCGAAACATACGAGCCTCATCTAAAAGTATATCATATGGAACCGTTGATTTGGCTTTAAGGCTACTTGTGATTAGATTCTTTTGGATTCTTTCTATTTTCCATCATTTCAGGCTTGACATGTTACTTCCCCATATCTCACAACCATAGAGGATAACTGTCACCACTAATAAACCAAATAGGGTTTTCTTAGTCTTCCAATCCCATAATTATGCTTGTCTACATTCGTTTTGAAGAAGGTAGGAAGCTTTCCACCCTCCTTGGATTCTCTTTCATCTACATGCCTCCCAACTAAGCCTGTAGTGGAACTCAATTCCTAGATATGAGTACAACCTCTAAGGGATTGCCCTTGATGTGAAAAGTATCTTGTTGCTTCCTTCTTTTCAGGGAGAAAATCATCACTTTAGTTTTGTTTATATTTACTTGCATTCTCGCATCTTGACAAAAGAGTTCCAAAGCTTTCAAGTGCTTTCTCAGACCTATCACGGATTTAACAATAAGGATAAGGTCATCGACATATAAAAGCAGTTTCACCACATATCTTACTAATTGGATGCCTTCTCCTTCAATATTGTTTATCCACTCTTTAAGATTATGAATATATAAGCTAAACAAAGTGGGGGAAAGAGGACACCCCTGTTTGATTCCTGTGTCACTACCAAAGAATTCATACATACCCTCCTTTGTTCTTATTTTGGCTCTAATGTGCTCATATAGATTATGGACAACCACTCTATATTCCTTTGGGACCGCTAGTTCTTCCATTATATTCCATAGCTTATCTCTAAGGACATTAAGTAGATATTACGATTATTTAAAATATTTCTTTTGTTTTCATTCATTAATAGATAACACATGTGACAACATTTATAATAAGCTCACTTATTTAATAGTGTAATCAAATGTAAATTTTTATAATTAATTTTTTTATATTATTTTTAAATAATTATTATTTTTTTTTTATAAATCAAGATTTTAATGAGGTAAATCATATTTCATAAATTTATTGAAAATCTTATATTTTTAGGGAAACATGGAGTAGAAGATAAAGATATAGTATTTTTTTCTAAAAAAATTCAATAAAATACCATATCATAAGACCAATCTAATTATGTTATGATGGCTAGTATTTTTTTAAGCTAAAAACACATCATAAAACTAATATATCTAGTTTAAATTAAACATTTCTTTGGTTAAGAATTGTAATTTCGTTCATTATTTAATTCTCATTTATTTAAAAAGTTTTTTTTAATCATTAATATTAAAGTGTTAAACATATAATTTATAACATTGGTATTTAAATGCAAATTCATTTATATAAATAAAAATAATATTTTATAAATTTATATACTTTTTTATTTATTATCGTTATAATAAAATGGTAATTTTTTGTTTATTTATTTATTTTTTTAGTTTTTTAATGTAAGTATATGTTTTTTATACTGTTATAGATATAAGATTTTAATGAAGTAAATCAAATTCTATCCATGTTTATCGGAGAATTTATTGGAGAATCTACAATCTTGTAAAGGAGATAAAATAGAAAAATATAATAACTAACACTCTTCAAATGGAACAAAAACGCATCATAAAACTAATACATCTAAACAAATCTTTTACTTAATAGTAATGGACTTGTATCAACTTCTTACTTTTTATCAATTCTAAGTGTATATATATATAAAAGTATCTTCCATTTTGTCTATCGATCTTGTTCACAAAACAAATCATGAAAACAATTTCACACATATCAACAAAAATATTGAATGGCTTCCCCAAAGATATTAAGTGCATTTTAGTTAGCAATACTTCTTGGCAAGTGGAACTTGTATATTTTGCAATTTGTAAGTGAAAAATCAAAGTGGGATAACCCAATCAAGATATCTGAACTACTAATAGCGATCCATAATAGCATAATTTCTAGAAGACCAAGTCCTTTCCCATATAGGTTAAAATTTTACAATCCTTTTTAGCTAGATTCTCCTAATTAAATATGCTAAGATGTTTTCCATCAGTTGCGTAAGCTTGAAAATTTATCCCTTAATTTTTGACATCATTTTTCTTAGGAAAAAAGTCTTTTAATATAACTCATTGAATTTTTAACTTATCTTTTTCGTCGTTAATCAATTAGATGGAAATGATCATGTCAAATAAATGAAAGGAAAAAGTAGCCAAATCAAGTTACAATGCAACAAATCCCTTATTTCATCTAAAAATATACTTTACCATATACAAATTCTTTAGAATAACGGATAACATTGAATTATTTTCTTCTTTCTTTTAGATACTAGCTTTCTAGGTGTCATTATGACAATACTGTCTACACCAAGCAAGTGGCTAAGTATACTATCATTCTTG
Organism: Pinus taeda; assembly: GCA_000404065.3. Lineage (NCBI taxonomy): Eukaryota > Viridiplantae > Streptophyta > Pinopsida > Pinales > Pinaceae > Pinus > Pinus taeda. The sequence continues at coordinate 24,000 of APFE030467840.1, read as the reverse complement.
TTCTTTATGTTTATGATCTTATCCTTACTGGTAATGATCCCAACCTTATAAACCATGCGAAGTCTAGCCTTAGAAAGCAGTTTGAAATGACAAACTTAGGACACCTGCATTATTTTCTTGGTCTTCAAGTCTTGCAATCCAAAAAAGGTATTTGCCTTTCCCAATCCAAGTATGCATGTGATCTTCTACGCCACTTTCACATGGAACACTGTAAGCAATCCCCTTCTCCCTTTCAGTCTCGAGCCAAAATTTCAGTCACTTGTACTTCCCATGAAGTTGATACTACCTTATACCATTAGCTTGTTCAAAAACTTGTGTATCTGACCCATACCCATCCCGACCTTTCCTTTGTTGTTGGCCTTATTGCTTGGTTTATGAAAAACCCACATGAATGGCATTGGAAGTCATCTAAAATAATACTTTGTTATGTTTGAGGTAAAATTTAGTCATTTTAAAAACTACAAGAATATTTAAAAACTATATTAATAGATTATTGTATTAATATTAATATGATATACTAATAAGCTAATTTTTTAATATTAATGTAATACAATAATACATTAATATAATCATGAAATGTGCAATTATTAATTCATCCTTAAAATTACAAGGATTGATTAACCTTATAGATCAGGCATCTGAGGGAGCCAATTTCTACTTACCTCAAGTTTTTCGTTCTGATTGAGGGTGTTAGGATGTTTCACTATCTCCATCCCCTCTCTAAACTTTCTTTTGAAGTAGTAATTTTCTTTTGAGATAATTGTAATATCTTCCACAAAAATATGATGCTTAGAATGGAGGGAATGTTCAACAAGAGAAGAGGTGAGTGCGTTGATTCTTGATATTTTCTCCATGCTCCTTAATTCTTATCTTAAATGATCTCCCACTTTCACCAATGTATATTCTTCCATAAGAGAAATTGATATTGTAAATCCCTTTAAGTTGTTGCTAATAAAGCTTGTCATTTGTTGATTTCATCTTATGTTTTATTGCTTCTAGTGGTTTGAATAGAGAACCAATATTTAATTTCTTGAGAATCTTAGCAATTATATCAACGATTCCACGAATGCATGGAAGATGTGATTTCCTATTAGAGGGTTGCACATTTTTATTTTTATGAAGGGAGTGGGGGGAGATGGGGTTTATCTTCCTTGTTTCCTTTCTAATGGCCTTAAGGATGCCCTTGTTTTTATTTCCAATTCCACTAAAGACTTCAGTAAGGTTGTTCAATTCTTGATCCAAGTGTTCTTGATTAGATATCTAAACCACTCTTAGGGCCAAGGTATTGAGAATCCCAAACTTCTGAGGTAGATAATGGTGAGAGTCTACGTGAAGGTAGTTGTCAGTATGAGTCTTTTTTTTTAATACATTATGACCTAAGGTCCTATATTTATATCTAGTAATTAGTACGTTAAGGAAGGGAATGAAGTTATTGGCTTCAAGTTCCATTGTGAATTTTATGTCTCCATATATTCCATTGAAATGTTCAAACAATTTTTTGGTTCTTCCTTACCACACTGTCATTTAACATTAGTACCATCAATGTACCTTTTCCATCTTTTTTCTTTCACTCGGTAGGAATATAATGTTTTCCTTCCAAATTTTTCCATGTGGAGGTTATCTGCAATAGCTGAAAAGGAGGAGCCCATTGCAACACCTCTAAATTTCTAATAGTATTCTCCTTGGAAGCTTAATAATGTAGATTGAAGACATACCTCATCAAGTTTTGTAGTTTTAGTGTATATTACCTCATATAGAACCATTAGGGGAATTATGAGGTCTACAATGGGCCTCCTATGGAAATTATTAAATAATAGTGGTGATAATAAAATAAAGTTAGATTACATCATCAAATTTTAGAGGGAAAAAAGAAAAAACTATTTTTTCAACTCGTATTTTCAATGTATCTCCCTATGTGTTTACTCAAATTTCGAGCGAAAACACTCATTTAATGAAAAAATTGATTCCTCGTCTAAGGAGTACCCATGTTGCATACTTTTGATGGACCCTACTACATGAAAAATGAGAAATACATGAAAAACGTGGTTGCAATCATGTTTTTTTTATGTATTTCTCATTTTTTGTGTAACATGGTCCATCAAAAGTATTCAACATGCATACTCCTAGAATGAGGAATTAATTTTTTCATCAAATGAGTACTCCCGTTCAAAATTTGAGTAAAACCTTAGGGAGATAAGTTTAAAATACAACTTGAAAAAGTAGTTTTATTATTTTGTTATTTTTTTTTTATCTTTTTACTTTTTTACTCTAAAAATGGTGAATCATCCCCCATGGTTGACATCATAATCTTGAATACTATTGGTTCTTATAAAGTTTATTTTGGTTGTACAATTTTCTTAGGTGGCCCATATTAGACCTCAAAATTCCTCTAATGCTTGATCGCATATTCCAAGGTAGTTTTGGTGAATAATGATGCCACATCATGTAGGAATTTACAAGGTAAATTCCTTAGATAGAACACCAAAGGGCACCACTCAAAAATAGGTCAAAGATAGGTACACCAATATTCTTTCCTTTCATTGATGAATTTGTTGTTAACATATTCTCCACCATTATCAAATCTTAGCTTAAGAACTTGATGTCGAGATTGTTTCTCAACAAAGGCCTTAAAGGCCAAGAACATGTTAAAGACTTCACTCTTGCATTTTAAGAACATGTTCAAGTGACGAATTCTTTGATGCCAAAGTAAACATGTTCTTAAAAATCTAGAGTTAAGTCTTTAACTTGTTCTTGGCCTTTAAGGCCTTTGTTGAGAAACAATCTGGACATCAAATTCTTAAGATAAGATCTGATAATGGTGGAGAATATGTTAACAACAAATTCATCAACTTTTGTAGTGAACATGGAATTTAATCGCAACATACTGTTCCATAGACTCCACAACAAAATGGTGTAGCTAAAAGGAAGAATCACACCTTAAAAGATATGGCTAATTATATGCTTAAATCTAAAGGACTTAGTCTTAAATTTTGGGCAGAAGTAATTAATTGTGCAAATTACACAGTAAATCATGCTCCTACTAAGGTTTTAAGGAATATCACTCCAGAAGAAGCATGGATCTCAATTAAACCAGATGTAAGTCATTTTCATGATTTTGGAAGTGAAGCATGGGCCCATATTTTAGATGAGAAACATAAAGCCTTAGAACCTAAGAGTGGAAAATGTATTTTTGTTGGATATTATGAATATGTTAAATGGTATAGAATCGTCAACCTAAATCCAAAAATGTTCTCATTAGAAGAGATGTAAAGTTCGCTGAAAATAAATCGGCCTATGAGCCTAGTTCGACGGATGTGCCACCTCTCTCTATTCCTTCTACTTCTGAAAATATTTCTTCTTCAGATGATGACAACGAGGATGACAATCCTCCCCCACCCTCTCGAGATCCTCCTTCAGCTCCTCAACTTCCAAAATGGGTCTGTGCTACTCAAGATGTAGTAGGTGCTCTTGCAATTGATCCTACAGATTATCTTCATACACGTTCTCAGTTCGATAGAGCTTCTTCTTTACTAGATCAAGCTTCAGTGAACCATGATCCTAACAGCTTTGCAAAATATTTAGGCCATCTAAATTGGGATGCAACTATGAATGAAGAATATCATTAACTATTAGAAAATGATACATGGGACCTTATTCCTCTTCCAAAGGGACAAAAGCTTGTTAGATGCAAATGGGTTTAAGGAACCAAGTTTGGACCAGATGGAAAAGTTGATAAACATAAAATTCGTCCTGTTTCTAAGGGTTTTTCACAAGTTGAAGGCATTGACTATACTAAAACCTTCTCCCTATTGCAAAAATGAACTCTATCCACCTTGTTCTTTCCCTTGTCGCCTCCTTCAAATGGGAAGTCCATTATATCGATGTTAAATCCGCCTTCAGGCATGGGGACTTGCATGAATAAATATATATGGAACAACCTCCTGGCTTTATACAAACAAACTCCAACCTTGTATGTTAGCTTAAGAAATCCCTTTATTGTCTCAAGAGAGCCCCTCGGGCTTGGTATGCCAAAATGGATAACTTTCTTTTAGATACTAGCTTTTCTAGGTCTCATTATGACAATACTGTCTACACCAAGCAAGTGGGTAAGTATACTATCATTCTTGTTCTTTATGTTGATGATCTTATCCTTACTGGTAGTCATCCCAACCTTATATACCATGTGAATTCTAGCCTTAGAAAGCAGTTTGAAAGGATAAACTTAGGACACTTGCATTATTTTCTTGGTCTTCAAGTCTTGCAATCCAAAACAGGTATTTTCCTTTCCCAATCCAAGTATGCATGTGATATTCTATGCCCCTTTCACATGGAACACTTTAATCAATCCCCTTTTCCCTTTCAGTATCAAGCCAAAATTTCAGGCACTTGTACTTCCCATGAAGTTGATGCTACCTTATACCATCAGCTTGTTGGAAAACTTTTGTATCTGACCCATACCCATCCCAACCTTTCCTTTGTTATTGGCCTTATTGCTTGGTTTATGAAAAACCCACATGAATGTCATTGGAAATCATCGAACATAATACTTTGTTATGTTCAAGGTACAATTTAGTCATTTTAGAAACTACAAGAATATTTAAAAACTATATTAATAGATTATTGTATTAATATTAATATGATATACCAATAAGCTAATTTATTAATATTAATGTAATACAATAATACATTAATATAATCATGAAATATGCAATTATTACTTAATCCTTAAAATTCCAAGGATTGATTAACCTTAGAGATCGGGGATCCGAGGGAGCTAGTTTCTACTTACCTCAAGATTTCATCTTGATTGAGGGTGTTAGGATGTTTCACTGTCTCCATCCCCTCTCTAAACTTTTTTTTGAAGTAGTAATTTTCTTTTGAGATAATTGTAATATCTTCCACAAAAATATGATGCTTAGAATGGAGGGGATGTTCAACAAGAGAAGAGGGTGAGTGCGTTGATTCTTGATATTTACTCCATGCTCCTTAACTCTTATTTTAAACGATCTCCCACTTTCACCAATGTAGATTCTTCCACAAGAGAAATTGATATTGTAAACCCCTTTAAGTTGTTGCTAATAAAGCTTGTCATTTGTTGATTTCATCTTATTTTTTATTGCTTCTAGTGGTTTGAATAGAGAACCAATATTTAATTTCTTGAGAATCTTAGCAATTATATCAGTGATTCCACGAATGTATGGAAGATGTGATTTCCTATTAGAGGTTGCACATTTTTATCTTTACGAAGGGAGTGGGTGGAGATGGGGTTTATCTTCCTTGTTTCCTTTCTAATGGCTTTAAGGATGCCCTTGTTTTTATATCCAATTCCACTAAAGACTTCAGTAAGGTTGTTCAATTCTTGATCCAAGTGTTCTTGATTAGATACCTAAACCACTCTTAGGGCCAAGGTATTGAGAATCCCAAACTTCTGAGGTGGATAATGGTGAGAGTCTGCGTGAAGGTAGTTGTCAGTATGCGACTTTTTTTTAAAATACATTATGACCTAAGGTCCTATATTTATATATAGTAATTAGTATGTTAAGGAAGGGAATGAAGTTATTGTCTTCAAGTTCCATTGTGAATTTTATGTCTCTATATATTCCATTCAAACGTTCAAAGAATTTTTTGAGTTCTTCCTTACACACTGCTATTTAACATTAGTATCATCAATGTACCTTTTCCATCTTTTTGGTTTCAATGGGTAGGAATATAATGTTTTCGTTCCAAATTTTTCCATGTAGACGTTATCTACGATAGGTGAAAAGGAGGAGCCGATTTCAACACCTCTAAATTTCTAATAGTATTCTCCTTGGAAGTTTAATAATGTAGATTGAAGACATACCTCATCAAGTTTTGCAGTTTTAGTGTATATTACCTCATATAGAACCATTAGGAGAATTTTGAGGTCTACAATGGGCCTCCTACAGAAATTATTAAATAATAGTGGTGCTAGTAAAATAAAGTTAGATTACATCATCAAACATTAGAGGGAAAAAAGAAAAAACTACTTTTGCAACTCGTATTTTCAACTTATCTCCCTATGTGTTTACTCAAATTTCGAGCGGAAACACTCATTTAATGAAAACATTGATTCCTCATCTAAGGAGTACCCATGTTGCATACTTTCGATGGACCCTAGTACATGAAAAATGATAAATACATGAAAAAATTGGTTGCAATCATGTTTTTTTTATGTATTTCTCATTTTTCGTGTAACATGGTCCATCAAAAGTATGCAACATGGGTACTCCTATAATGAGGAATTAATTTTTTCATCAAATGAGTACTCCCGTTCAAAATTTGAGTAAAACCTTAGGGAGATAAGTTTAAAATACAAGTTGAAAACGTAGTTTTATTATTTTGTTATTTTTTTAATCTTTTTACTTTTTTACTCTAAAAATGGTGAATCATCCCCCATGGTTGACATCATCATCTTGAATCCTATTGGTTCTTATAAAGTTTAATTTGGCTGTACAATTTTCTTAGGTGGCCCATTTTAGACCTCAAAATTCCCTTAATGCTTGATCCCATATTCCAGGATAATTTTGGTGAAAAATTAAGCCAGATCATGTAGGAATTTACAAGGTAAATTCCTTAGATAGAACACCAAAGGACACCACTCAAAAATAGGTCAAAGATAGGTACACCAATATTCTTTCCTTTCATTGATGAATTTTTTGTTAACATATTCTCCACCATTATCAAATCTTAGCTTAAGAATTTGATGTCGAGATTGTTTCTCAACAAAGGCCTCAAAGGCCAAGAACATGTTAAATAATTCACTATTTAGTTTTAAGAACATACTGAAGTGAAGAAATCTTTGATGCCAAAATAAACATGTTCTTAAAAATCTAGAGTGAAGTCTTTAACTTGTTCTTTGCCTTTAAGGCCTTTTTTGAGAAACAATCTGGACATCAAATTTTTAAGATAAGTTCTGATAATGTTGGAGAATACGTTAACAACAAATTCATCAACTTTTGTAGTGATCATGGAATTTAATTGCAACATACTGTTCCATACACTCCACAACAAAATGGTGTAGCTCAAAGGAAGAATCACACCTTAAAAGAGATGGCTAATTATATGCTTCAATCTAAAGGACTTAGTCTTAAATTTTGGGCAGAAGTAATTAATCGTGCAAATTACACAGTAAATCACGCTCCTACTAAGGTTTTAAGGAATATCACTCCAGAAGAAGCATGCATCTCAATTAAACCAGATGTAATTCATTTTCTGATTTTGGAAGTGAAGCATGGGCCCATATTCTAGATGAGAAACATAAAGCCTTAGAACCTAAGAGTGAAAAATGTATTTTTGTTGGATATTCTGAATATGTTAAAGGCTATAGAATCGTCAACCTAAATCCAAAAATGTTATCATTAGAAGATATGTAAATTTCGTTGAAAATAAATCGGCCTATGAGCCTAGTTTGACGGATGTGCCACCTCTCTCTATCCCTTCTACTTCTGAAAATATTTCTTCTTCAGATGATGACAACGAGGATGACAATCCTCCCCTTCCCTCCTGAGATCCTCCTTCAGCTCCACAACTTCCAAAATGGGTATGTGCTACTCGAGATGTAGTAGGTGCTCTTGTAGTTGATCCTACAGATCATCGTCATACACGCTCTCAGTTCGATAGAGATTTTTCTTTACTGGATCAAGCTTCAACGAATTATGATCCTAACACCTTTGCAAAATCTTTAGGCCATCTAGATTGGGATGCAACTATGAATGAAGAATATCAGTAACTATTGGAAAATGATACATGGGACCTTGTTCCTCTTCCAAAGGGATGAAAGCTTGTTAGATGCAAATGGGTTTAAGGAACCAAGTTTGGCCCAGCTGGAAAAGTTGATAAGCATAAAACTCGTCTTGTTTCTAAGGGTTTTTCACAAGTTGAAGGCATTGACTATACTAAAACCTTCTCCCTGTTGCAAAAATGAACTCTATCCACCTTGTCCTTTCCCTTGCTGCCTCTTTCAAATGGGAAGTCCATTATATGGATGTTAAATCCGCCTTCAGGCATGGGGACTTGCATGAAGAAATATATATGGAACAACCTCCTGGCTTTATACAAACAAACTCCAACCTTGTATGTCAGCTTAAGAAATCCCTTTATGGTCTCAAGAAAAACCCTCGAGCTTGGTATGCCAAAATGGATAACTTTCTTTTAGATACTGGCTTTTCTAGGTCTCATTATGACAATACTGTCTACACCAAGCAAGTGGGTAAGTATACTATCATTCTTTTTCTTTATGTTGATGATCTTACCCTTACTAGTAATGCTCCCAACCTTATAAACCATGTGAAGTCTAGCCTTAGAAAGCAGTTTGAAATGACAAACTTAGGACACTTGCAGTAATTTCTCGGTCTTCAAGTCTTGCAATCCAAAAAAGGTATTTGCCTTTCCCAATCCAAGTGTGCATGTGATCTTCTATGCCACTTTCACATGGAACATTGTAATCAATCCCCTTCTCCCTTTCAGTCTCGAGCAAAAATTTCAGTCAACTGTACTTCCCATGAAGTTGATGCTACCTTATACCATCAGCTTTTTGGAAAACTTATGTATCTAACCCATACCCATCCCGACCTTTCCTTTGTTGTTGGCCTTATTGCTTGGTTTATGAAAAACTCACATGAATGTCATTGGAAATCATATAAAATAATACTTCGTTATGTTTGGGGTACAATTCAGTTTGGGATTCATTACAGTGTAGAAGCATCTCCTCTATTGTTTGGTTTCACTGATTCTGATTGGGCTAGTGACCTTGATGATCGAAAGTTACTGCAGTTTATGTCTTCATTCTTGGTTCTGGACCTATCAGATGGTCTTGTAAGAAAAAAAGTTACATTTCTCTTTCTTCAATAGAAGCAGAGTATCATGGTGCCATAGAAGCTAGTAAGGAATCCCTATGGCTTCATCAGATCCTGTCATAGTTTGGTTTTCAGCAGCAACATCGGGCTACACTTTGGTGTGATAATCAATGTGCCATTCTGCTATGCAAAGATCCAATCCAACATCAATGAAAAAACACATTGAACTACACATTCACTTCATCAGAAATCTCATTCACGACCATGTTCTTGATGTGCAATATTGTTTAATCGATGATCACTTTGCAGACATCTTTACAAAGGCTATCATAGAAGCGAAGTTTACTAAACTTAGATTTATGGTTGGAGTTCAGGAAGTTGTCACTAAGGGGGGATAGGCTCTAATGCGCCCTTCCTTCTCCTATTGTGTCATATTTGCACAACCTTCAATACTATCCCAAGTTGTTCTTAAGGGGGGATGTTAGGATATTCTAACACATAGGAAATAGTTAAGTATAACTTAGTCTAGTGTATAGTTAGGTAAAGTATGTTTCTTTACTATGTACTTTTTCTAACTTACAATCTAACGGTTACGATATGTTCTATACATGAAGTGATCTCACAGTTCATTCTCTCCTCAGTATTATCGACACTTGATCCATGGTTTAACACCTGATTGGTCCATGGTCCATGTAAGGTGACCATTCATGAGAGAAGATTATGTAAATTTTCTTTCTTTTACATTAATAAATTGCTTGAAGTGGTCACATTGGCTCAACCCATGGATGGTTTCCCTCTTTGAGGGTTTTAAGCACATAAAAAATACTAGTGTACTAATCTGTGGTTTGTTTGTGAATGATGTCCTTTGGTGTTCTATCTAAGGAACTTACCCTATAATTTCCTACACATCAAAACTCAAAATTGACTCTCCTTTTCCACATTTTCATCCTTGAATAGTTTAGCAAAGTTGTAAGAATCATTGATGAAGGATTTAGTATTCCCAACAAGCGGGTTTGGTCTACCAACAATATATTTAGCTAACCCATATGTCGGGGAACCAATGGTATTAACAATAGGTCCTAATGGATTATCATCTTTATGAATCTTGGGGATGCCATAGATTCTTGATGTTATCTTAGAGGTCGAGAGATTTTTTGTCTTAGTTCTCTCATCCAAATTAGAATCGTTGATTACCTTCCTCACATATTTTATGACCTTAGAGATATGGTTTTTTTCTAGATTCCTGTAGCCACCACATTTGAGGTGATCCTCAATTTTTTTAATATAGATATTCTATTTAGGATTGTTGTGGCACCTCCTTTGTATTTTTCTAGAATTTTAATTTATCATTATTCTTTAGCTTGTTTAAGGCTACCAATTCACTTCTGCTTAATATACTTCTGGGTTGTTTGGATTTCCTAAGGATTTTTGCACAATCTTGTGGCATTTCTTCCTTATATTTGTCATTCTCTAGGTGTTGTATACTATATTCCACACAAGGTATGAGGTTTTCGATTGGAATATGCTTGGGAGTAATGATGAAGTTAATCCCTCTATTGAGTACACTAATTCCATCTTTGCTAAGAGGGTAACTAAATAGGTCCTCTATTGATTACACTAATTTCATGTTTGATAAGGGGGTAACTAGATAGTTTGATTACGATTTTCTTCCTAACATTGTTGTGAGTGACACTACAATCACTTATAATCACTGTTATTAACCACAATCCCATTATTGTTCCCATTTGTATTTTTGATTCCATTCAACTACTGATATCCAAGTTGACATTATATTATTTATTATTGTTAGATCTAATGCTTTATTTTATGGACATATCTCGTCCCTATTGAGTTGGAATTTAAATATTTACAATCATTTATGAACACCACCAAATCTACCTCGTACTCGGGTGTAAAGTTTCCCTACACCACTAGGTGCACCACCCTTACCTCACATGAGGTTGATTTTGTTTACTAACACTGTAACCATTAGGTTTACCACCACTACCCTAAACATGTACATGGGTTAATTAGATGATCAAATGGAGGACTTCATAAAATTTTACTTAAATTACATGCAAACTTCCCGACACATTAATCTAGACTAGACTTTTAAAAAATATATCTAATTTTCTTACGGGATCCTGGATATGCTCTTGGTGTTATAGGGTTAGCTGCTAGGTTTAGCCTTGGGTCTCACTTACATTATTTCAACACATTATTAATTCACTGTGATAAAAATAAAAAGAAAAATAAGTCTAAATCTAGTTTAAAAACATATAATCATATTATCAAGTGAAAAAAATAAATTATATAATCATTTTATAAGTATAGAAACAAAAAAATGCAGAGGTATATTTTCTCCTTTTAAAACTATTGTTGTAGTTTGTTGATAACATGTTTGTATTCCAGTGTGTCATTGAATTTAGGGGGATATTTTCTATTTCTATATAAGATTGGTATATTTATAAGGTTTTTTTTGGGTCTACCTAGTTCACATTCCTAAAGTACTTTGATTTTGTGTGTTGGGGCTTTACTCAGTTAATTCAAGTGCAAGTCTATTTAGTTTTTCTAGGTTTCACCTTGTGAGTGTTGTTGTTTTCTTTGGGAAATGGAATTGTTCTAGTTATTAGTCTGGCTATCCAGAGATTTTACAGTTTGGTGTGGCTTTGGGAAATAGGGTATATTATGTCTCTGTGATGTGGTGAATTTAATTATATACTTGAATTTGGTCCTCTCATGTGGCAATTGGGGGATGATTTAGTAGTTTTTAGGTCAGGAGGTTGAAGGGTCGATATTCCATCTATTTACTAGTTTCTCTGCTAGAGGTTCTCTTAGTGGTTGTATTCATTGCTCCCTTACCACTACCATCATTCCTCCTCACCAACGAATGAAGAGTAGGAGGGATGGAATAGGTAATGTTAGGTTTAAATGAATTCAATCTTTTGCCTACGACTTAGTTGCAACTTCCATTGATGATGTTCCTCTTGAAGTGAGGAAAGAGATTTTATTGTTGGAGTTGAAAGAAATAGTGGAGCATGCTAATCATTCTGATTCAGAGGTGGCTACTAAAGTTATGAAATGTGTTTTGGATAAGGGTAGGTTCCGGAAAAGGAAACTTCATTTCCTGCGCTCTTTGGCTTTACATCAATAAATGGGCACTATATTACTTTTATTTTTTAAAGACAAGAAAGTTTATAACTATAATTTCTTCTCTGGGTTGGAGGACATCAAATACATGTAAAAAGGAACCAATGATTCTATCTAGATAATGTAGAGTCTCGAATGGCTCAGATGGAAAGCTTTATGTTGTTAGATTTAGCTTCTGGTGATATTATAGATCCCCATTGTGATCCCACTGATCTTCCTGATGACAATGCTCATGATATCACTATCATTTCATCTAATTGGGATTAGAAATTCATATCAAATATTTTTTCACTATTTTGATAATGTTACTCCAAATATGTAGATGGTTTTCTTGTTTCTCAAAACATGGGATTGATGGGTATATGACGGTTTTTCTGGTCTTACTGGATCTCTAATAGTTTTGGTGCAAGCAAGAATTGGAAGCTCATTTTGTGTTCCTAGTGGGTGATGTTATGCAATTTGATTTTATAGTTGAAGGATTTTTAGAGCTTGTATGTCATAATTGCTCTTTGTTTTATACATGTGCTTGCTTTGTGCTATGCATCCTAGGATGGCTTTTTATTTCAGCATGGTCAATAGTAAATGAGGCTTTGTATTCCACATGTTGGCTTCACTGGTTGTTATTGGTGCAAATTGGTATGCCTCATTACACATTCTATCTACTCTGTGTGAGAATTATGGTTATGGAATCTTCCCTAGAAGGGTTCTTTGGCTAGGCGTATTTTGGATACACTTCTATCTGTTGAATGGTTTGTTCTAATAAATGAATGTTATGTATTATTAGTGAGGCCTCCATCTCTTACCTATAAGGGATATGGTCTCAAATGTCTTGCTCTTTCTAGTGTTGTATCAGCTTCTTGGAAACTGGTTTATTGTCTATTGTTTTTGGAAGGAGATGTCTATTTCTCTTGTTGTTGTGAGGATAAGTCTATTCCTCTATTTATGTTTTTTTTTTATTAAAGACTTTATAGTTTTGGATGTAATCACTATATAATATTTTTGTTTTTTTTTTAACAAGATCGATTACTTATATATTATAAAAAACTCCAAGAACCATGTCCTATTACATATGAGAGGAAAAATAGAGAGGTGAGGATCCAAAATGGGTGCACAGACCCTTGGTCCTTGTTGATGAAAACACAGAGAACAGATTGAAAGAGGTAACGGCTATATTGCCGGACAAAAGAACCTACTAACAAACAAAATTTACATTGCATATATCCTAAGGTTGTTGTCGATTAATTGAGTCATCAGGCTGAGCTTCTTTTCTTGCGTTGGCCCTTGTCGAGGCTTCTGCTTGCATGCTCTGAGTTAAGGTCTTGATGTGGGAGATTGCTTCCTCCATATGGTTGCATCTCTCCTTGAGGGCCTCAATCTCTGCTTTCTGCTTCTCCAACTTCTTCCTTTTGGACCTGTTGTCTGCTTGAAAGTCATCCTTGAGTTCATTGAAGTGTTTGACGAATTTGGCAATCATAAAACAGTGGGCTTTGGACAGGGTGCATTCGCTGTTAGTGATGACTTTCTCCAAGGGATTTGTTGCTGGATCACGGGTTTCCTGCTGATCTGCCATTTCAAAGACTTGGGGAAGGGAAGCAAGGCCAAGATGTTGCTGAAGGGGGATACAGAGGGCGGAGGCGGCAGAGGGATGAGGAAGATGCTGAAAGGGGGAGAGCAAGGCGGAGTTCCTGCTCAGGAGAGGGACAGAGAATGCAAAAGAGCTGATGGCAGCCTGGGGGTGAAAGAATTCTGAAGGGCGAAAGTGCTGAAACAAGGAAACAGGAAAAAGATTAGTGCTAAAAATGAACCAAGGATCGAGAGAGGCAGAGGTTACCACGATAGAAGGAGGGTGGCCTCCACTCTCTGGCTAACTTGAAATGACCTCATAAACCGATCTGCTCCGGATGAAGACTGATGCGCAAACCTTCGTTGCACTGGCCGACTTGAGAGGAGAGAATGGGGGGATGGTGAATTTAAAGGGAGATAAGGGGCTAGACAGAGGTTTCGGGCAGAGGAGTTTCGAGACAGTGAGGTGACTGAGCAGCCTGTCGAAGATTTTATTGCAGGATAGAGCGATTTTGAAGCTAAGTCCACCTGACTCGAGCTTGGAATTGGCGGCGAGGATCATGAGGTGCCTGGGCTCGTACCTGGGCGAAATGACATAGGTAATGTCATTTACGTGGATCGAAGAGATGAGGATCTCTAAGGCATAGTCGGAGAGATTTTCTAGGGGATTAGGGAACTTAGGGACGGGCGCATATCGGGAGGAATTATTGTTGATGTGTTGCAGATTCTGAGGATTTGGGATGAGGTGGGACAAACTAAGGAATTGGTTTGACATAAGTAATTTTGTTCTCTCTGACTTGGCCAGATGACCTGCTGGTTGCCTTGCTGGCTTGAAAGTCTGCCTCAGTGTTGTTGACTCTCAAAACGTGTTTGAAGGTGGCGCCTCTTATTCCACTGATGTTGTCCGTGATCTGATTCTTAATATTGTTGAGATCGATTTGCTTAAATTCGCCCCCTAAAACCATGACTGCTATAAGAATAGCTGAGTCTCCCATAATGATTGGGTTTTGAATGTTTAGTCTCTTCAGAATTGAGGTACCCAGTAAGAGACTGTAGGCCTCAGCTTTGTTGTTAGTCATGTTGCCCATGCCCCATTCATAAGTGACCATGACTTTGCCCTGATGATCCTTTATAACTCCCCCTGCACCTGCTTTTCCCGGATTATTTTTGGAAGCTACGTCGAACTGGAGGGTAGGCCTCTTTTGGTCTAAGATCCATTGAGTGACTTCCTCTTTGGTGCCTCTGAGTTTCCACTCCTTCCTTTTCTGGCATAGATTGGAGGTAGTGTACTTTCTTTTTTCCAAGCTGAGACTGAATTTGCTAAACCATTCGGTCTCGCTTTTGTTCCAGCTTTCTTGATGTGGTTGAGACATTCCATTGGCACTTATAGTCTCTGAGATGAGCACTATTGTTTTTGCCAAGGTGCTGGAGATGCTGGGCTTCCTATTGCTGAAAAAACATTTATTACGGGTGATCCATATTTTCCAATAGAGAGTTGAGGGAATGATATTCCACAGTCTAATGATGAGATTCTTGTTTTTCTTGGGGTAAGGGTAGCATTTTCCCCAATTTTTTTGAAGAGAAGTGATCTGGTCGGGCGTTTCTCCTCTACTTAGGGGGCTGATGATGAGCTTCCAGCAGCTTTGAGTGAAGGGACACTCAAGGAAAAGGTGTTGGCTACTTTCTTCATCGGCTCGACAAAGACAACATATTGAGGAACCAAGAATGCCTCTTTTTTTGAGATTTTCAGCGGTGAGGATTTTACCTTCAAGAAGAGTCCAATTAAAGAACTTTACCTTCGGGAGACATTCTGATTTCCAAACCACTTTGCGAAGAGCCCAATTGTTGGTGACCATGGCATTCTAGAGAAGCTTATAACCATATTTAACTGTGTAAATCCCTCCATTGGGGTCCCAAACATATCTGTCCTCTGTCGTTCTGTTTATAGGGGATGAACCTGAGAGAGAAATCTTGAGCTTAGTCCAAAGGTCCCTGGGTTCGGTTGGAGGGGAGAGGCGCTTCCAGTCTTGCCAACTGTTATGATCCCAAGTGGAGATGTCATATAAGGAATTCGAGTTTTTTGTTTCCATCCAAATTTGGAGAGGTCTGAGGTTTTGAATTAATTTCCTAGGTCTTGCTCCCATGATTCTGTCCGCCCAGATATTGATCTCTCTTCCATTTCCCGTCACTCTGGATATGTGATTTCTGAAGTGAGGGAGGGCTTTTTTAATGAGCTTCCAAACTGGAGGGCACTACCTATCCACTATTGTTTCTGAGAGGATGTTAGAATTGGGGCCATTCAGATATTTCCTTTTGATGACCTCTGCCCACCAAGAGCCTTTCCCATTGAGAATTCTCCATATTAGTTTGAATCCCATCGCCATGTTGGAGAGACTTGGGATTTTTGTTCTTAGTCCTCATTTTTCAGACGGGAGGGTAACTTGATCCCATTTGACAAGACTGAATTTTTTGGTGTCTTGCCTTCCTCCCTGCCATAGGAAGCTTCTTATGATTATTTCCATATGTTTATGCGTGCTTGTAGGAGATATAATGACGGCGAACTGATAAATGGGGAGAGCAGAGAGGATGGCTTTGATGAGGGTAGTTCTACCAGCAAGATTGAGCCAAGTCATTCCCCAGCTCTGAAGTTTCCCTCGCAATTTTTCTATGTGCTTCACCCAGATTTCTAAATTAACCGATTCTTTTGCTAGAGGCAATCCCAGGTACATAAAGTAGCTCCAATTTCTTTGAGCTGAAATGTCAAGGATCGTGGCAATTCTTTGCATGATTTGCGCGGGAACGTTCCAAGTGTATATCTTGCATTTTTTGTTGTTTAATTTTCCTCGAGAAGCTGTTAGGAAGGAGTCTAGCATTTTCTTAAATCTTTTTTCCATCAAGCTAGAGGCTCCCCCTATTAGGAGTGTGTCATCTGCGAAAAGCGAATTATTTATTCCTTTGGTGCCTCTTTCTATACTTATTCATGTGATTTCTTTTTGCTTTCGGAGTTTTTCCAGATGAATGCTCAAAGTTTCTGCCATGATTATGTATAAGAAAGGGGAGAGGGGGCAGCCTTGTCTCAGTCCCCTAGTGCTTTTGAAATAGTTGCTTGGTCTACCATTAATCAGAGGACCTGTCCAGGGATGAGTGATGCACTCCCTGATAATGCTGATAAAATTATTTGATATCCCAAATTTCCTTCGGACATCCTTCAAGAAGTTGTGGTTGACCCTGTCAAAGGCGTTTGCCATATCTAATTTGATGATCATGCCCCTTTCCTTTCTACTTATGCTACTGTGGATTGCCTCTTGAATAAGGATGACATTGTCTGTGATTTGTTTGCTTGGGACAAAACCACCTTGGTTCTCTGAGATGAGGAAGGGGAGCAATTTTTTGAGCCTATTGGCTATAATTTTAGTAATGATCTTGTAAGAGACATTACACAAGGAAATTGGGCGGAAATGATTGAAGGAGAGGGGATTGAGATCCTTGGGAATGAGAGCTAGGTGGGAGGATTTGATGTTGTTTCCCATTGTATGTTTTGAGAAGACGTTTTTCACCATCCTTATGTAATCTTTCTTAATAGTTTCCCAGTGATTTCTGTAGAAGGCCACTGTGTACCCATCAGGGCCTGGAGCCTTGTCTTGTTGCATGTTGAACGCTGCCAATTTAATTTCCTCTTCCGTGACCTCTTGGTCCAACTCTCTGTTTTGTAAATCTGAGATTTTTTTTTTCGATTGGCCTTAGAAACTCCGCATTGTCCTGAGACTGGGGGTCTACAGATAAGAGGGATTTGAAGTGTCTGTAGGCTGCCTCTTTTATTTCTTCCTGGTCCCTTATCTCTTTCCCTTCTACCATAATTATTTCTATTTGGTTCCTTGCGTGTCGAAGCTTTAGACTGTTGTGGAAAAAGAGGTGTTTTTGTCTCTAGCCCGGAGCTAAAGACATCGAGATTTTTGTCTTTGTTCCTCTTCATCCATTCTGTTTTTCCTATATAATTCCTTGTAAATTTCGTTTTCTTTGAGTTGGTCCTCCTCTTTGTACTGAATGGTTTCTTTTTCCTGGTTCCATTTCTCTAATTGTTTAGGAGGTCTGTTCTTTTTTTGTATTCCTCTGTTGTGTAGTTTCTTGCCCACTGCTTGACAACTGATATGAGAGAATTAAGTTTGGTTGCCCATATGTAGTGGGGCGAACCAATGACTTCCTTTGCCCACTGTTCCTGAATCAGATTTCAAAATTCTTCTTTGCTGTCCCAGGCTTTGTTGTATTTGAAAGGGAGAGGCCCCAAGTTCCTTCCCTTATCGAGAGTCAAGACCACAGGTTTGTGATCTGAGGCAGAGCCTTGGATGATTTTACTTTTGATGATGGGGAAGCTTGCAACTATTCCTTCTTGAACTAGGGTTTTGTCTAGCCTCTCTTTTATGTTGTTGTTGCCAATTCTCTTGTTACTCCAGGTGTACTTCCCATTTTGAGGAGGGATGTCCACAAGATTGTGAGTTTGGATTATAGCTTCTAAGGAATCTCTTGAGGGATCTGCACAGAAATTTCCTCCTAGTTTTTCATCAGCATTCCTTATTAGATTTAAGTCTCCTCCAAGGAATATGTTCCTTCCTTGAACTGTTTGAAGGTCTGTGGTTATTGTGTCCCAGCATGAGGCTTTGTCCCTGTAATGGTTTGGTGCGTAGATGTTATATATTGTGTAGTCCTCTTTTGAAGCTTTGTTTTGGATATCAGTTCTGACCCACCAGTTGTGTGAGTTTTGGTTTGTGAGTTCCCATTTTATTTATTCCATATGGTTCCTATACCTACTGATGCACCTGATGCGCTTATTATTGTACTTGAATAATTTTTCCTTCTTTTGGTATGATTTTGAAAATCTTGGTCAGAGATTTTGGTCTCCTGGATGAGGAGTAGATCTGGCTGCTCGAGTTTAAGAAGATCCCAGACTGCATTTGTTTTTAGGGAGGAGCCCATCCCCCTACAATTCCAAGAGACCAAAATCATCATTTACCATTTTTGGTGTGGATCCCGCTCTTCTCTTTCATCTTTTCCCCACTGCCTTTTGACTTATCTAGGAAGGTGTCCATTGGTTGCTGAGTTCCAGTGACCATTTCTTTTGCTGCATTTTCATCCCTGATTTCTTTATTTGACTTCCTACCTACTTTTCTAGGGGGATCAGATGTGAGGTTATTTTCTTTTGTTTTGTTCCTAGTTAGAATTCGTTCCACAGTTGGGGGAGGGGAGGGCTGGAGGAGAGAGAGGGGGGAGGAGATTGGTAGAGAATTGCCTCTGGGAGAAGGGGGAGGAGAAATGGGGTCCTCTGCTGACAGAGATTCGAAGGGGTTGGATGATGAGGGGAAGGGAGGGGCTGAGCTAGACGGATGAGAAGGAATGGAGGAGTTTTCCAAGGGGGCCTTTGAGCTTGGGCCAAGAGGGGGATTGGGTTTTTTCTTTTTGACTTGTTCCCATGCACCTTTAGAGATTTCAACATTTCCTTCAGATTCATTTGTTTTTAATTTACTAAATCTATTTGCGAAATGCCCATACTCGTGACATACCTTGCACTTGAAGGGTAGCTGCTCATAGTCAACTTGTTGTATGTGTGTTCACTGATCAACTTTAATCTTGATGGCTTCCGGCAGTCCTTTCCCTAGATCTACTTCGACACATATCCTCGCGCAAGCATGCATGTTCTCTTTTGGTTCAGATCTGTCTATGAATTTGCCAACAACGTTCCCAATAGCCTTGACTGATTCGTCTCCCCAGCAGTGAAGCGGCAGGTGATGCAGGTGGACCCAAACCGGAACTGCATTTGGTACGTCCATTTCCGGATCGAAGTCAGGTGTCCATCTATTTAGGTATAGGCCCCGAGAGTTCATAAAATAGGGTCCATTTCTGAAAATGAGATTCCTGTCCCCCTTTGATTCAAATAAGAATGTGTAGAAGCCTCTTCCACAAAATCTGATTGCGATTTTCCCTTGCACTATCGAGTTCCAGTTGCGCTCAACCCATTTTGCACTGATCTAGGAGAGGGCCAGAGTCCCATGAACTGACCAACCAGACCTCTTTCTGCTAGAGAAATTGCAACCTTTCTCGGGAGGGAAGGAGGAAGGGAAACTTCTGGGATTTCATCTAGTTTCTTGATGAACTTGGATGCAGATGGGCGGATTCTTGCTGCTGCATTCTCAGGGATGAGAGATGCAAACTGTTTCGCAAAGTCGTTAGGATCAGAAGGCGAGGGTCTAATCCAGCCATTGGAGAGCGAAATTTCAGAGGGATCAAAGAGGGAGGGGGCTGTCGGAGAGGAACCCCAGAGCAGGAGCTGAGCAGGAGGCCCGGGCAGAAGGAGAAGTCAAGCGAGGGCCCAGGCGACCAAGGAACATGAGCCTAGCAGCAAAGCTGCCAGGCGAGGAGCTGGGGGCGCGATTCAGCAACCCTAGGCAAACGCAGCAACCAGGGCACGCGCGCTCTCATGGTTTCTTAACATACTATATAATATTTTTGTTAATGAATATTAATTGTTGTAGTTATATATATCTATCTATAGATATATATATATATATATATATATATATATATATATATAATATATATATATATATATAATATATTATATATATTAGACTTATAAATTTAATGGATATTATTTTCAAAAATATTTTTTGTATATATTTTTTACAATTTTAAAAAATAATTTATTTTAATCATTTTATCAAGAGAAAAAACAAAAAAATCTATATAATTGTTTCATACTCGTAAAAAAGAAAAAAAATTGGGGAGATATTCCTTCTTCTTTTGTAGCTATTGTTGTGGTTTGTTTATAACCCATTTGTATTACAATGTGTCATCAAATTTAAGGGGATTCTTGCTTTGTCTATAGAAGTCTGGTATATTCATACGGTTCGTTTGGATCTATCTAATGCATATTTTTGGAGTACTTTGAGTCTATGTGTTGGGGCTTTACTCAGTTAATTCAAGTGCAAGTCTATTTAGTTTTTCTAGGTTTCACCTTATCCTTGTTGTAGTTTTCTTTGCAACATAATTGTTCTAGTTGTTAGTCTGGGTATCTGGAGATTTTAAGGTTTGGTATGGCTTTCGAAAATTTGTTCTATTATGTCTCTGTGATGTGGTGAATTTCATAAGTTACTTGAATTTGGTCCTGTCGTGTGGCAATTGGGTGTAGGTTTGGTAGTTTTGAGGTCAGGGGTTCAAGGGTTGGTGTTTTGTCCGCTTTCTATGTTTTTTGCTCAAGGTTCTCTTAGTGGTTTTCTTCATTTCTCCCTTGTCATTTCCATCATTCCCCTCACCAATGAATGATGAGCAAGAGGGGTGGCACAGGTAATGTCAAGTTTACAAGAATTTGGTCTTTTGCCCACAACTTAGTTGCAACTTTCTTTAATGACGGTCCTCTTGAAGTGAGGAGAGATATTTTATTGTTGTAGTCTAAAGAAATAGGGCAACACCCTTATCATTATGTTTCAAAGGTTGTTATTGAAGGTACGCAGTGGGTTCCAGATTCAAGTAGATTCTGAAAAAGGCTATTGCATCCAGGGATGGTTTTTTAATTTCAGTGTTGTCAATAGTAAATGAGACTTGGTATGTACACATGCTAGCTTCATTGGTCATTTTTGGTGGGAATTTGGTTTGCCTCATTGAGCATTCTATCTCTTGGATGTGAGAATTATGGTTCTGGAATATTGCCTAGAAGGGTTCTTTGGCTAGGCATATTTTGGTAACACTTCTATTTGTTGAATGGGTTGTGCTAAGAAATGAATGCTATGTTATATTGGTGATGCCTCTAGTTCTTGGATATAAGGGATATGGTCTCAAATGTCTTGTTCTTTCACGTGAGACATCTTGGAAACTGATTTATTGTCTATTGTTGTTTGAAGGAGATGCATGTTTCTCTTGTTGTTGTGAAGAGAAGCCTATTCCTCTCTCTATGTCGTTTTTCTATTAAAGACCTTATAGTGCGAGATGTAAACACTATATAATATTTTTTGCTAATGAATATTAATGGTTGTAGTTCAAAAAAATTATTAATAATAATTTATATAGATTAAAAAAATTGTATGACTTGCAAATTTATAAATGTAATATGTGTTATTTTAGAAAATAACGTTTGTATATATTTTATAAAATTCAAAAACTATTTATTTATTTGAATTTTTTAAATAATTTTTTTAAGATATATTTAAAACGTTAAATGATTTTTTTTTGGGAATTGAACTATTACTCGACCAATTACACGTATCGTCAATCCAAAACATAATGAAATGATAAAAGGTCGAAACAATATAAATATAAAATGTTAGTTTTTCTTATAAACATTATTAATTATGTTGTAAGGCGTGTCCTCTGAGAGGAACTCCCCTCCCATGCCATTTGTGAAATGGTGTGCCATTGATTTTGGTTTTGGATGATTGAAATAGTTTCAACCATGGGATTGCAAACTGGTATTACAGTTTCAATTCAATATGAGAGTTACAATTTTGAACAATAATCAAATCTAAAACATTGAAATGACCAAATAAAAAAAAAACCTGTGCAACAAACCGGAACCCCTCTTTCGAGTTTATCCTGTGGTGTGAAATTCCTCTGTGGCTTATGCCTGTAGCACAAAACACTGTCCAATAAGTGGGCGTAGCTAGGGAAGTTAGTAGCGAGTCGTTGGGAAGTTAGTAGCAAGCCTCTTCCTTGCCTTCTTCTCCACTGCGCGTAGAGAAAGAGGGCTCTTATGCTTTCGTCAGTTGAGGTATGTCGGGTGCGGTCCCCCCTTCTTCAGCACTCTAACCATAGGCAAGCGGTCACTGGATATTCAAGGATGTTGGGAGGACACAACATATAATGTTTCCAACCCTGTTGTATTTAACGAGGCTCTCGAGAGCCTGTTAAGCAATTTGTCAGCTAAAATAAAAGATGTGGCTTCAAGGAATTGATTTTCTTTTGGAGAAAGGTTAGACTTTTATCCAAAGATTTACGCTCTGGTCCAGTGCACCAGAGATATATCTACTGGAGACTGCACAAGTTGTCTTCTTAAAGCAACCAGTGATATTCAAGAACGATTTTATGGAAGCACAGGAGTTAAGTATTTATTGGGAAGCTGCATAGTATGTTATGAAACATATAATTTCTTTAATATTTTCTACCCTACAGAAGCGCCAGTTGATCCACGACAGGCTCCCCTTGTTGCAACAACAGCTAATACATCGGTTTTCACATCATCAAGTAATAGTAAACATTCAAAGAAAATACCCATAATTATAGGGGTTGTTCTTGGAGGCTTGTTATTGGCGGTATTTATCTCCCTCTTTATCATTCGGAGAAGATTGAAGGGATACAAAGGTAGTGGAGATGATCATACGAATTCTCTCTTTGCTATTCGTAACACCTTATTTGGGAAATGTATGTCGTGTCGGGTCGGTTCTTTAAATTTCATTTTGACTTATCCCATATCAATCTAAATGGGGTTCTGGCCATGTCAAAATCCAGAGGTGTATGTGTTCAGCCCCGGGATTACCTTGGCATGTTCTACCGTCGTATTCAGTACATCGGTTAGATTAGCACATGCTTTTTTCATAGATAGGCGCCAATTTATACATCATTCAGTTTCTTCCGAGCCATATTTTCTGATTTAGTTGTGTCTCTTTTGAAAATATAACCAATGAGCAAGGCGAGGAAGATGCAATAGATAGTGACCACTAACGATAGACAAATATTGACGTTTAAAATGGAAACATTGGTAGCTGCTACAAATAATTTTCATGATGATAACAAGTTGGGAGGAGGGTTTGGCCCTCTATACAAGGCAACATAGGCTAATAAAGCTTCTACCAGATTTTCGTAACTGAAATTATAGTAATAGGGGTGCTCCTCCCACGGGTGCACTTGAACGTTGGATGCAAATTATTAGCTTGAAACATAAATATATAGTAGAAAGGAAATTAAGCTTATAAACTTCTCAAAATATTCAAACAGATCTTTTGCCTATTCTATCAGGGAACCACTCAGGGAACCACTCATGATGGGAAAGAAATAGCTGTGAAGAAGTTGTCCATAAATTCTAAGCAAGGGAAAAAATGAATTTCTGACTGAAGTCAAGCACGTTGCCAAAGGCTATTGTCCACAGGGAACATAAAGGTTTCTTGTCTATGAGTACTTAGCGAATAACAGCCTCGATAAAATCCTATTCGGTGAGTTACTGCCATGTTATGATGTATGTAGATAATAAGTAAAGTCATTTCCATGTTATGATGCAGGTAGATAAGAAGTACTAACGTTTCATGAGGTGTATATTGGTCATTATGATAATGTTGATTCATATAAAAATTTGCAAGTGAAGAAATTTGATTTTTTTTGCAGATCCGTATTAAAGATGGATTGATGCTGATTAAATCATATGAAAAAGAAACAACGTTGAGATTATGTATCCAGTAGCAATAATGGACAGTTGCGATGAGGAGAAAGCATTGAG